>JASGXE010007339.1:0-50286 GCA_030068105.1 Sinentomon sp. SZTP_YWyxl | reverse complement strand
CAAAGGCACTTTATCAGAACAGCTGTGAGATAAGCTTGGAGAAGATGTTTCTCAAGGAGGTAGAAAATGTGTATGCCAAACATTTCCGATTTGATCAAACGAACGAAACTGGTTTGTGTTTTCGCACGAAAAAACAACAACACTAAAATCATGATGTATTCACTAAAATCATGATGTATTGTGCAGAATACCCAGACCAACCATTTTACGTAAAATGCTAAAATTCAATAACTTTGCAATGGGCTTTGTTTGGAGGTTGTATACAACCTCCAAACAAGAGTGCTATTAAAAGTAATATCCACCAAGAACCGGCCTATAATGATCATGGGTCGGGTTTGTGCCAGAGGAATTTTTTCTATTTGCAGGAGAAATAATGCAAGCAACAAATAATTGGCAAATTCAATCAAATGACGCATCATTCATCGTTAAATACCTCCTAACGAGTTCAGCATTTCTTTGATGGGCCAATGCTTATTACGGTCCGTTTGTTTGAGATACAATAGGGCTAAAACTTTCTGCGAATTGTACCTATCCACCGATCAGACAAGTGGATCGATTACTTGGGGGATTACACTGCGAAATTTATACGATGAAATGCGTTGATGAACTCATAGCACTACTGCCTGTAGATCATTAAACTACATGGCATCACCTTCATGCAACCGCAAGCATTTCAGTCTCACCTTCGGTCAGTTTTCAAAGTCTGCCCTCTGTTCTTCAAAAGTCTTTCCTTGGATCTGTGACCCGGAATCGGGCCCGGCCCAAAAAAGGTTATCTGTCGGCCACGGACCAACGTCAACTTCCAGAGGAACAGCAAAATTAGACCAGTCAAATGCCTGAGTCCTGTGTGGTAGGAAGACTTTCCACTGAGAGAGAGAGAAAACGTCCATTCGATTGAAAAGATCAGATAAATAAAGGTCTGCAGCTGGCCCAGGGTCGAAATTTCAACAAAGTTTTACAGCAAAGTGCGAGGCGTTTTCAGAAACTCGATCCCGCCCAACAATTAAAGTTTCCCTGTTTTCTCCTTGCTGCATCGTGACTGGTATCTTTGAATATGCTTTAATTTCGGGGCATATCGCCACACAACACAAGAAATGTATTCAAGCTCGTGGATATCAAGATTGTAGATGAATTGCTAAAAATATTATTTGGCATTCCGTTGACAGATAGAAACCAGCCCAGCGATCGTTCCGCTGCCGAGCAAAGTTGTCAGACCGAGACCCCAGATGTTGGCGCAGTCGCGAGCACGAGGCTCAACTTAAATGCGTATTCGGCGTTTCCATCTTTGACAAAAATTTTGTTCAAAAATTGGAGGAAAATGAAAATCCCGTTCACACCTCACTCTGTCGCGGATGAGCCGTGAGGTTTTGAAACTTCACTCCATTTTAATCGTATATGCGGTTCGGAGCAATGAGATTTTTCCATCGGTTATAAAGCCGTTAGATAATGATGCCCCACCTCATTTTGCAACTGTCAGGCGCCGTGAAATTTTGATGCCCACATCATTTTACCCCATTTAGAACCATGAAATAATGATACCGCATCATCATTCTCGATTTCCCATTTGCCTGGAGGCTGGATGGAAGTTTTGAATCTCCAATTCATGTCACCAAAGTATAGAGCCGTGAAATAATTTATATCCCACGGGATTTTACCACGGTCTGGAACCGTGAGATTCACCTCATTACACCACGGTTTGTAGCAGTGAAATGATTATGTATTCTTCATCTCATTTATTTACCATCGTTCTAAAGCTGCATGATTTTGAATCCCAACTTCATTCCACGACAGTGTAAAGCCGTGAAATAACGGTACCCTTATACCTCATTCTTCTGCGATTTCGAGCCGTGGTGTTTTGAATCTCATCTCATTTTGCGAGGGTTTGGAGCCGTAGCAATTTCAATCCTAGAGTGGAACTCCCTCCCAGGGCGAATTTTTGATCAACCACTGAATATCCCTCTGTTTCAGGGTATAGGCTCCGTGCCACTTGAAGGTGTCATTCCTGGGGAATTCTTGCCACAACACTAGGGCATTTATCCTCCTTACAGGATTGGTTCTGAAATAAACCATCACCTGTACTTGTTCTTGAAAATATGTCCTTGTAATTGATTACAACTTGAACACAAACTTTGTAACTTGAACATGTTCTTGAAAATACACCTCTCCGCATCATTATAATTTGTCTGCATTTCATGTTTGTCTGTAAACAAGATTGATAGGAGGAAACTCCGAAAATATAGAATGTCAATCAAATCAATTAATCAATCCCCCATCCCATTCTACCACCGTTTAGACTCGCGAGATTTTGATTCACCATCTCCTTTTAACACGGTTTATTACGGCTGAGAGATGATGACGGGGTAAACGCTAACTCCGTAACGCCAATGCGAGGCAAATTTGTCCCATCTAATCCAATGATAAAAATTTGCCTCGCATAAGCTTTACCCCTGGAGTTAGCGTTAACCCCGTCATTATCTCTTCGCTGTTATTATTATGAAAAATTATAAACTATTAGAAACGTTAAATTTGATTTCCCGAACCTCAGACGGTTGTGAAAGTGACTGTGAAAGTGAGAAATAATGATACCCAACCTCAATATTAGAGAACATCCCAGAATCAAGTCGGAAGAATCATCTGAAGTTCCAAAGAGTCATCTGGCGAGAGCCACACTTCTTATCATGAAGTTGCACCTTGTTGTGATGCCAGACCCACAAAACCTAACATCCTTACATACCGATAATTACATAAGGTGAATTGAACCTTACATTGTGCATTAATCTGTCCAATGTGGTTTCATAGACTCTGAGGAGAAAAGATCTGACGACACTTATAAAACTCCCACAGCAATGCCAACTTCTTCCGGATCTCCGCGCACCATCTTTCTGTCAACGAAGATCTTGGACTACAGCAGTGAGAAAATTCTGGACTTCAGGGACCACCGGGATAGACGCACAGCTCCAAGGCAGCTTCCAGGAAGAGGGAGAGGACATATCTTAGGAGGTTCCGATGTATTTTCGTCAGTTAGTCTCTATGCTAAAAACATAATGTTTCCAGCTCTCAACGAAATACTTGGTAATTTATGGCGAAAACATTTATATGTCACGTATATCAAAGGAGACTGGATTTGGTCAATTGTTTGGAAGAACGTTTACGGCACGAAATTCATGGAAAAGATCAAGAAAGGGTGATATACATGCACATGATTGGACGGGCTAATTTGAAGTTTTTTTTTATTGTTAAAACAGCTGCATTCGATTACGGAAAAATCGGTAACACAGACGACGTCGAGTTTTATTGATCAAGGCTCAAGAAACAACCAATGAAAGCTCCGGAGGTGAAAATTACACTCAGATCAGGAAAAACCTGCGATGGCTTTTTCCGTATTTTTTCTTTCCACTTACTTTTGTTTATGCGCCATCATGCTGTAAAATGAATCCGTCATAACGCAATTTTCGTGGATTGCCAATTTCACTGGTCGAGATCCGAATGAGGGCGTGTGGATTAAAAATCTCAAGGCTCTCGATGGTGGGATAACGAGGTGGAGATGCAAAATTTCATGGCGCTGGACCGCCGTGTGCCGGAGAGTTAAAACAGGCCCAACCAGGGAGAAACTCAAGCAGTGCCTCAATATGCCGCGACCTGCTGAATGCGAGAATCTGGGCCGAAGTCATTATCAGGAGTTGCCGAAATAGAAGCAAAGCGCCTCAAAGAGGTTTTAGGGCTTTGACCCCTTTTAGGCGCTTGCAGAAGCTTCCCTCCGACCTATGCTCTGAACGCACCGCTCTAGAAAAGGTAGTTGTAAAGTGCTTGTATCTAACGATGCGTTTAATCACGCCTTTAACAGTCCGAAACCTGCAAACTTCTAGCAGTGTGCGTGGGACGGGCAGTCGCGCAATTCAAAACTCCGAGGAGTTTTCGTCCCATTGAAAGGTCTCTTTTCTGTTTTAAAAAAATGGTCTCTCTGTTACTTTCTGCAATGCGTCTAAAAATAAAAGGAGCCCTTAAAAAGTTAGGTAGGCCATAAATGTCTATGGACTTCATCAGGTATGGTAAGAATTTGGTCATTTTCAAGGACATCCCTGAACAAATTTCGGCGCGACGCCAACTCGAGTGATAGGACTTTAGATTTTCGGTTTTTTATGTTGTTTATTTTTTTTTACGAAACTTCAATGCGTGTCCGAACATTATTTAGGCATAGCCATCCAAGGAATTGTGACAGCAGAACTGACTTCTGTTTGCACAAGACAAGGTTTCGTTGACGATTGCACCCCTCCCGGTGCAAGTTTCCTCTGAATCGACGCATCCTCTGCCGATGAAATAAGGACTTATCTGGTCGACGCATGTGGCTGGAGCTGCCTTCGCGGTGTTGTTTGTGGCTGCCGATTGAGCAAATTTCGAAGTCACTGTGAGAGAAGTTGAGAGGAAAAACTGTTTGGTAAATAGGCTACACAATGTTGAACAGTTGGGCAAATGCAATTGAATGCAAAATTTTGAAGTTTGGTGAATGCAAAATGTTGAACAGTCAGGAAAATGCAAAATGTTGAACAGTTCGACAAATGCAAAATGTTGTGCAAAATGTTGAACAAATGTTGTTTGTTGAACAAATGTTGTTTAACAAACAATTGTTGGGCCAATGCAAAATGTTGAACAGTTAGGTGAATGCAAAATGTTGATCAGTTTGGAAAATGCAAAATGTTGAACAGTTTGGTAAATGCAAAATGTTGAACAGTTTGGGAAATGCAAAATGTTGAACAGTTTGGTGAATGCAAAATGTTGATCAGTTTGGAAAATGCAAAATGTTGAACAGTTAGGAAAAAATGCAAAATGTTGAACAGTTTGGGAAATGCAAAATGTTGAACAGTTTGGTGAATGCAAAATGTTCTTGAATGAACAACAAATTATTCCCAAACAAAAGAAGCTCACTTGAAATCGTGAAAATCCGTTGCAAAAATACAGAGCGTCGCGGTCATCTGTTTTACCAGCATTGATTGGGATGGGACAGCTCCGCCCTTCCATATCTTCCGATCACATAAATATCGTGTGTTAAAAAGGCGCATCCGGCGGCTAAATTCACAACTTCCCAGTTTGAAACAGGAAAACGCAAGCCCGAGGCGCATGTTTCAGATCATTCGATCATAATAAGCGCGTCAGAAAAGCGTTACTGAAAGATCAAGCTCACAATCACTGGTTGCTCTGCCCATGAAATATCGCAAACAGTTTTCGTCACCGATTCAACCGCGACACGGAAAAGACCGAAAAGAGGCGCCTCTGGTCGACAGTCATGAGCCGCAATAACTTCGCTGCGTTTTGCGGCGCCACCTGCAACCAACTGAACTGAACAGCTTTTCTGCAGAAAATCATGGCGATTCAATTCAGCCTCTCTGCTCACGGTGGCTCATTTAGATCTCACATTCCCCAAAAAAGCAATTTGCCATCACACAATTGGTTTTGTTTCTAAGACGTGACTTGGTTGAGTCGCACAATTTTTTTTTCCAATCCACTTCCGCGGACCAGGAGGTCGCAACAGCCAATCACGTCGTCTCAAATTGTGACGTCATCAATTTTGGGATTTTTGCATTTGCGACCGCTTTTTGCCATTTGGCATTTTTGCCATCGCTTCGCAACTCTTTCTTGGGTTGCAACAGGGTGAGGTTTGGTCAGGTTAGGTCAGGTTAGGTTTGGTTAAGTTAGGTTTTGAAAATTGGATGTTGAAATTGGCTGGAAATCCCAACAACCAATCAGAGACGCGCATGCGGAAGTGGATTGGAAAAAAAATGTGCGGTTGAGTCGCGAATCGAGTCATTGCAGTTTCGTTGATTTCTTAAAATGGCCAGTGCCATGCCTTCGCAACAATGAACTAAACAACGACTTAAGCAGAGCCAAGTTACGTCTTGAGAATTAACCGGAACTTGTATTCTTAAATTTTATATCGATTCATTGTTATGGGGTATAGGTATACCTAAACAGGTCAAAATTTCTTTCATCCAAGCCATCACCTGGGAATATAAGGAAACATATCAGTCATTGGCGCAACAAAACGACACGGTGTATGACCTTTTGAAGGGCCTTTATAGTCGTAGGTCCCTGCAGTAGTTTTCTTGACATTATTCACAGGGGTTTATGCCCATTTTGATGTGACCCCATGTCGCGCGATGGTCTTTCCGCGGCAAAGTGTCCGCCGTCACAGTTTAGGTTGGGAGGCATTGCACGATGTCCACTTCGATTGCTGGCTGAAAATCACATGGTGCTTTGAAAATCTTTGGCATGAGGTGTTTGCTGAACAGGTTCTGTGACGTCTTGGATTTGTGGCATGTATATGAGCACATGGATGTAGCCGTTTGGACACAGTTTGGCCATGCGTTAGGCACTTGCAAAAAACCGCGAGCATTTGCCCCTAATGGTCAGTGGCGTTGGCAGGATTTTGGCTAGGGGAGGGCGGAGAGGCGGGTGAGCGGGGGGTGGGGCGGCAGCCCCCCAATTGTGGGGGTCTGGGGGCTGCTGCCCCCCAGCGGGGGTCCAGGGGACGGAGCACCTGGCAGGGGGTTTGGGGAGGGCGGAGCCCACCAAGGTCCAAAGCAATTAGTAAATTTCAGGTTCCTGAAAATCACTCTCTGGGCTTCCCACAGACTTTTTCGCACTGATCTGTGCTCTGGGGGTTCTCACCTCCTGCCACCTCGGGTGCGCCACTGGCTGAATTCATAAGTCTTTATGCAAAGTAAATACCAACCTGCTCCATTTTCAGGTCCACGCAACGAAAAAAAAATGAAAAGTTGAGAAAATGTCAAAATCTCGATTTTTCTGTTCAATTTCAGTTTCAAAGGCATTTCATCTACACATTGACAGTTGTGTTTGGGGGGCGGCCGCCCCCCGCGCCCCCACCTACGCCACTGTGGATGGTACCAAAAATGCCCAGGAAGTGCATCATGATGTTCCTTCTGGGCATTTTTGGTATTCACCTTATGCGTGTCGCGTATAGTGGCGGCGGAATTAATGTACTCATACATGTGTTTTTCCCACCCTAACTGTTACCTCCGAAACTTTTTTTTTCTTTCTTTTTACTCTTATGCATTTGGTTGAAATTAAAGCGCCAAATGGCAACGGAGCTTTCTAGAGGTGTCAGATTTTGACATTAGTTATGAAAGATGATCTTTTATTTCTACAACAAGAGTTTCCATCTTCTTTTTGAGGACAATCACTATCTCATCATTTGATTCATTCCTATGTTCTGTATTGCTTTTCTGTCACCGAAGTGTATTCGTATTTCTTTGTTTCTGCGTTTCCTTTACGTTTGTCCGTGTTGCTCTCTGTACGTATTCGATAGGAGGAAACTCCAAAGAATAAAACGATTTGATTTGATTGGTTTTTGCTAAAATCTCAAGAATGTAAATTTTTCACATGTATGGGTAATCTTTTTCCGCGGCCAGTATACACCATCACAACCATCAGCATTGGCAACTTACCGAGCATCAGAAAGAAGTACAAACGATCCATCTGCCCTCCGCTGAAATTACCCGAAGAATGTCAGCTTGTGAATTTGTCACAATTTTGATGGCATATTTTGTTAACGAATGATCGTGGAGGAAAGTCAAGCTGCATTTGAAATTTCACTTTCGTGAGCAAAGAATAAAATAATTACTTGATGGTTTGAACACGTTACGCGAGTCGTTTCTTTCACTCTAACATTGGCTAACATTCTGGTTGGCTAACATTCTCGCGTGTCATAAAATCTGTTCACAATGACCAGTCAGATCACAGGGTTGAGAACTTGTCAACAAATTTGCAGGGGGTTGCGTATTTGTCGCGAAATAGTCAGGGTGGGTTGAGAATTTGTCGACAAATTCGCTGGGGGTTGAGTATTTGTCGACAAATAGTCAGGGTGGGTTGAGAATTTGTCAACAAATTTGCAGGGGGTTGCGTATTTGTCGCGACAAATAGTCAGGGTGCGGGTTGAGAATTTTTCGACAATTCACAGGGGGTTGCTGTTGGCCTAAATATGCAGGGGCTTGCGTATTTGTCGGGTAGGATTTGGCGAATTTGAATTTGTCGTAACACCGGCGTTCAATATAATTTCGACGTACATTCGGCTAGGATTAAAGTTCATAGAATCAAAATGAGTTTCTCTAAAAACGGACTTGGCTTCTTATTCTCAAAACATGAAGGTTTCATTTGAATTCCATTTTGCATGAGTTGAAGTTGAAGGATTTCATTTTGCAATCAGCAAAGATGACGCGTTCAACCCTTCTCAACTTGAAATCATAATGCAATCACATTTGAGAAATCTGTCTTTGAAAAAAAATCCCTGACAACACCCGTTGAAATCGTGATTTTCTGGCACGCTATCATACCAACTCGTATACACAGTTGGATACATCCAAAGGTGTTCTTGCAGCACAGTCAATATCTTCAAGAATATAGGTACGGCCATCAGAAAAACGGGCAAAAATCCACGGTTGAAGTTCGGAATACCTTCCGGTGCCGTCATCTGAAAAAAGCTGAACTGGACGAGTTTTAACACATGCTCAAACAGCCAAAATGGGATCGGAAGATGACGACGAGGTAGGTAGGACAGGATAGGCGTGTTAGGATAGGTTAGGTTAGGCTAGGTCTGGTTAGGTCTAGTTATCTTTAAGTATATCACAGAGCAACGGTGATAACTCGTTCAGTTCAATGTCGGCAGGTATTCCGAACTGTTACCAAATCCACAAACAACAAGAGTAACAGACAGTAACGCCATCCTGATGATTTCCGTGATCCCGACACTTCTAAACCCACTATATCTCTTGTGCGATGTCTGAACCGCCATTTCTCTTGTTGAACCCACTATTTCTCTTGTGCGCCTTTGAACCCTCTATTTCTCTCGTGCGCCTTTTCTTAACCCGTTATTTCTCTTGTGCGCCTTCTGAACTCGCTAATTCTCTTGTCCGCAGATTGCCCTGTGCCGTCCATTCCTCACCCACGCAGGCGATTGTCGGCAAATGCTTCACAACCAATAAGTGTTTGGAAATTCCATGTTGATTGCCCGACATTGCGACAGCGAACAAATGGGTTGATTGCAGCGACGGTTGCGCAGCAATGGACCCAACAATGGCTTTTCCATGGTGAAAGGTCTGAAAAAAATTTCCGCGTCAGCACGCGAGAATTTCACAAAGATTGACGCAACCAGCTGCATTCATGGACGAGTGAGTAGGTGGGTCATTTTGTTTGACAAAAGTATCAAACAAAATGGGACGGGGGACTGGGATAGAACGGACTGAGGCAGAATTTTTTGTTGGCTTCTGTCCATGCTGCCCCAGTCCCGTTCTACCTCAGTCCCATTCTGCCTCAGTCCCATTCTGCCTCTGTCCCATTCTACCTCAGTCCCGTTCTACCCCAGTCCCATTATGCCTCAGTCCCATTCTGCCTGTCCCATTTTACCTGTCCCATTATGCCCCAGTCCCATTCTGCCTCTGCCCCATTCTACCCCATTTCCATTCTACCCGTCCCATTCTGCATCTGTCCCATTCTACCCCAGTCCATTCTATCCGTCACCGGTCCCAACACAATGTTTGGGAAAACCAGTTGCCGCTGTGATGTCGGTGCAACATGACCTGACAGGGAAGAAGGCTAAACTGATGCCTTGATGGCCTTTCCGTGTTTGATGTTGACGTGTGTTCTGGCAGGTACATACCTGCACAGCCTTTTGGAAACTGCCGTTAGAGGAAACTTTATGCATGGAAGCCAAACCTGGACAAATTAATCGAGCCACTCCAAAGAAAACGGCAATGAGTTCGGAAACCTCGGACATTCATGTTTTTGCATTTCGGTTGGGTGACATTTGGACCCTGTTGGCATACAAATTCCTCAAGGTAATACCAGATATCGCATCGCAATTTCTGGTCAAAATATTCAATGTCAGCCACAGGGAAGGGAATATTCCAGCTTGATGGAAGCGCTCTGTTGTTGTACCCATTTTTCAAAAGTGACAACTCTCTGTTGCCTCAAACCACAGGCCCATAGGCCATAAGTCTACCAAAATACCTGCTCAAAAATGTTGCGAGTTTCCCGTTCGGAGCCCAATGGTGTTTCCGTCCCGGTTTTTCGAGTGCCACTCAAACTCACTGCTTTCACGCAAGACCTTGCTGGCTTTCTTGACCGTTTGCACAGGTTGACGCCCAGTGGCGTCGCCAGGATTTTCGTAGTGGGGGGCTGGAGGGGCGCAGCCCCAAGCGCGGGGGGTCTGGGGGGCAGCCGCCCCCAGCGGGGGTCCAGGGGGCAGAGCCCCCGGCAGGGGGTTTGGGGGATGGAGTCCCCCAAAAGCTGACGCATTATGACAAATTTGAGTTCCTCAGATGGCATCTCAAGGCATTTTTGACACAATTCCTCCTGAAAAGTGGCATATGGTCAAACGGCCCTGACCGGATATAGGTATGACATGATAACTCAAAACAGACAATCTATTAGGCATCTTAGATTTAGGTTTGGGGCAATAGCCGGAAAAGGGATTTTTTGCTGTGCAGAGAATCCATTATTTCTGCCATCTCTTGGCCGGTCGCTGTTCGGAAGAAACCCAGTAAACCCATCGAATCTCAACTCTCGGTGGTGACGTCCATTCTCCAGGCAGAGGTGACATTTGCACCCTGGTGGACTTGTGCCATCTTTTATGATTCCATGTATCCTTTTCCCATGAATAGTGAAATTGACAGCCGGACGATAATCTCGGAAAAGAACACTTTTTCTGAAAAGAATACATACATGCAGCATATTGGACAGACAGCGAAAAAATCGCTTATTCATTTTCGGTTTTCAGAATTTTGTTTGGAGGGGCTTCACACTTGTTCACAGATAGTTGAGGGGGCTGAAGCCCCCCCCAGCCCCCCCTGGCGACGCCACTGTTGACGCCATCGCCACTGACTTCTCGAAGGCGTTTGATGTGATTAGCCACAGATTCTTGCACAGAAAATGAGAATCCCCGGACTGCATATTGAAACTGACAGTTGGGTGGAGGGTTCGGGTCTCACTCTGGTGTTTGGAATGGTGAGCAGTTTTCCAACGCCCTATCATCGTCACCTCTGGGGTCCGGTCCCTCAGGGTAGCATCCTGGGACCTCTGTTCATAAATCATAATCTATCTCGACGACATTGTCCAAGGAAGCAGCTCACGGCTATTCGCTGATGATTTTAATAATATTCTCGGAAATGCGTACCCCAGGTGACTGAAGTGCTGCTAAAGGACTTGACTCTCATCCAACAAGACTGGTGTGAAAGATCGGTCATGAGAAATGAATGTCGAGAAATGCAATTTGATTAATTTCTCAAACAATAAAGATTGCATGTATCATTTGTTCTCAATGACCATGTATTGCTCCCATGGAAGGAACTTACCTCGGAGTCAACTTCCAACCAAACTTAGTTGGTCACCCCACGTTAACATGCTCACTTCGAAAGCAAACATGGCTCTCGATTTTTAAAAGCGCAATTACAGAAATTGCCCATCTATAATCCGCCCAATCCTGGCAAATGCTGCTCCAGCTTGGGATCCGTTGGCGAATTGGCCAGATTTCAGATATGGAAAAAAAGAGTGTAAGGCTGCCAATTTTATGGGTGATTACAGACGAGAAAGCAGTGTTAGTGGCTTGTTAGCTCCCTTGGGATGGGACTCTCTTCGAGCGAGGAGGGAGGTGACACGTTTGAAATGCCTTTTCCTCATCCTTGCAGGCGCCGGGGAATGGGGGTTGCTGGGTATCTGGGCTTGCCTTCATTCTGCCCGCATAAAGACCACAATAATTGTGAGCTCCGCTCACAAACCTTTGAAAAAGGACATTGGCATGCACTCCTTTTCTTGGGCAGGACTGTCCCAGAGTGGAACTCTCTCCCTGGCAAAGGGATAGGGGGAAGTGGACCGAATGTTGCTTGGGCAGAATGAATTTTGGGCCGAATGGACTTTAGTCCGAACGGCATCTGGTCCGAATGGGTTTTGGTCCGAATGGCTTTTGGTCCGAATTGACTTTAGATCGAATGAACTTTAGTCCGAACGACGTTTGCTCCGAATGGATTTTAGTCCGAATTGTTTTGACTCGAGTGGTTTTTAGTTCGAACGGTTTTTAGTTCGAATGGTTTTTAGTTCGAATGATTATAAGTTCAAATGTTATTTAGTCAGAATTGTTTTTAGTTCGAATGGTTTTTAGTTCGAATCTTTTTTGGTTCGAATTGCTATTGGTTCGAATGTATTTTAGCCCGAACGAGTTTTGCACCGAATTGGTTTTAGTTCGAGTGGCGTTTGGATCGAATGTCGTTTGCATCGAATGTGAATAAGAACGAAAAATTTCCGAAAAGTCCGGCTTTTGCGCTGTGGTTGTTATGTTGGTTTAATCCTATACATCAGCTTTAACATCGCATAAAAGGGGTCGGGATATTTGTTGGGGATGACATTTAAACGCCAAAAATTGTCTAACTTATCGAAACACAACCTAACCTAACCTAACCCGTTCTATAACCTATACCCAGATAAACAAAGAAGAGAGGCGGTTGCAAGATGTGGAACTGTTCAGATTCAAAACAAACTATCTCCATCTGCGCAGTCTTGTGCGGAAAAATTCAAAATCTGCCAAAGTTTAACGTCAACAGCCGAGAAGAATGGACAGTGGGTCGAACTGACGATTGTTCGAATGCCACTTGGACAGAAATCAAATTAGTTCGAATCGTATCTGGAT
This sequence comes from Sinentomon sp. SZTP_YWyxl, assembly GCA_030068105.1. Taxonomy (NCBI): domain Eukaryota; kingdom Metazoa; phylum Arthropoda; class Protura; order Sinentomata; family Sinentomidae; genus Sinentomon; species Sinentomon sp. SZTP_YWyxl. Next base: position 37,598 of record JASGXE010007339.1, on the reverse strand, counting down.
CGAATGTGCATTAGACCGAACGTGCATTAGCATGAATGGCGATTAGTCCGAATGCGTTTTACTCCGAGTGGTTTTTAGATCGAATGACTATTAGATCGAATGATTTTTAGGTCGAATTGCATTTGGATAGAATCTCGTTTTGTCAGAATGTACTTTACTCCGAACGGCGAATAGACCGAATGCGCATTGGTCCGAACGGTTTTTAGATCGAATGGTTTTTAGATCGAATGGTTTTTAGATCGAAGTATTTTTAGTTCGAATGCATTTTAGTTAGAATGGTGATTGGATCGAATTTTCGGTCTAAAAACCATTCGATCTAAAGTACATTCTATCCAGGTACGTTCCCCCCTGGCAAAGTGTTCGACGTGCCATTGAGTATCTCTCGTCTTGCAGCAGAGACTTCGAGATTTCCATTGCTCGAATCTGCCTGAGAGTCCCTCAAGAGGCCAGCCATCATTTGGTTGATTTTGTGATAAACCATAAAATATGGCCTGAGATCATATGTTTTTTCAATTCTTTTTTCACAAGCTCAGGATGACAACTTGAGTCTGAAAAACGTGGGACATCTTCAGTTTTGCCACAGGCCATTGAAAGCTATGGCTGCATTGTCAAAATTCTCAGTGATGTCTGATGCTTCTTTCTCTTGGCATGGCTTTAACGTAAGAGCTCCCAATCCATTTTTTCCAATGCTGAATTCCTTGGTACCACACACCTTGCACACAGCACTGAAAGGATTTTCAGATAATTTCGTCTGCAACTAGCCTGAAAATTTGGGACAATTGTCTGAATCAAGCCAATCATCATTAAATCTGAACACTATTTTCCATCAAAGAAAGCTGTGGGAGGCAAAATACATCGATTACGCTAACAAAAAACAACTGTTTATTAACCTCTTGCATTCCACTGGCATGGGTAGGTGCAATGACATTAAAATTCCCTTTTGTTTGACACAGAAGCCGGAGCTAAACCACACCACAACCACTTCCATTTTCCACGTCCCGCCACAGTCGAACTTACAAACGCAAACTTACAATCGAACTTACAAATGTAAAGATGAAAGCAAACGGGAAGCCACTAGAGGTGGACCAAAAGCAGTGAAGGCCAGAGTCAGTAGCCTCACCTGTTAAATTATGCGCAACGGTCCTTGTGTGAAACAGAATCAGGGGGCAGAATTGTAGTGAAAAGGAAAAAGCCAATAAATCTGTTTATTTTTTGTACAAAAATGACCACAATCTTCAAAAACTGGATGAAAACTCACGGAGAAAAATTTCAAAATGCGTTTTCTCAGCGCAACAAAAACAGCAGTTTCGCTGATTTTCCTCATCATGGCAGAGAAGCTCAAGTAGGATGCCAATAAAGCGGACCAGAAGAAAAATAAGTAAAGGACACAGTCCAGTATTGTAAAGAGTATGCCAGGAAAGATGAAGAACATGATTTGCAATTTCAATCTGATATCCCCATCTGCTGATTATTTTCTTCTTCGTGCCACTCTGCTGGAGGAGTAAAGGGTGAGAGAAAGGACTCGCATCGAGAGAGACTCTTGGTTCTAATTTTATGAGAAGATGCAACATTTCGCACTCACCCAGACTGAGACTGTGGAACATCTTCATGTCAGAGGAGATCTCTAACATCTTCATGTTTGAGTTCTCCCTCTCATGTCTTTCTTGATCATGCTGCATCATCATGCTGAATTGAGGAATGAGGACAGACACGAAAGAAGAGACTGATAGTGCCACTTCTTGATTACCAGAAGTCATCATCAATCATCATTGCCATTATCAGCTGACAGCCATACGGCCGGTGGCTCGGCCTAAACCTTGTTGCACAACTGGCCTCAATGGTAGAACAATGCCCCATAATCGCAGCCCAACTCCGCTCTGCATTCAACTGAAAGGACTCGGATCAGTTTTACGGCGCATACGCAAACCCGCAGAATTTCCCGAACCGACGAACCGAATATGCTCTGCAGAGCGGAGACGTGTGTCTTGTGATGTGTGGCTTCTGTGTATTGTTACCTGCCAGCCCCTCTTGGACTGGAACTAGGTGTTCTTTTACGTGCACAGTGTGATGCTGCACACGGGACCTCCTGCTTAACGTCTCATACGAAGGAGATGAGGGACACCACCTTCGTCATTATGCCTAAGATTCAAGCTCATTGGCAAAAAATAAGATAAACATTTACCTTTTTCTATCATAAAATAACTCAATTTTGCAGAAAGAGATAAACCACTGTGCAGTTAGACCATGAACTTTGCTTCGTAGGCCAAATTTCACTGCCTGAAGAAAAGCGGATTTAAGAACGAAAAACAGTCAAATTTAATGTACAAACGAAAAAGAGCCAGATTCCTTCATAAAATCTTTAGCTGCCATGCCACAGAGATTATTAAGTGCCAATTTTCAAATTTTATGTGAGAAAATGAGCAAAACAAACGGAAAAACCTTTTCATCTCACTCTTTGTATTCCATTGAGAAGCAAAAAAAAAATATTCATGAGTTCCTTCCTGCTATCCCAACTTTGCAAATCCAGATCGATCTTTGCATTCCAATAGTTTCCCATTTTCATTGTATTCATGCAACCAACTCTTCCCTTGCATTGCAATCTTTGCGTCTCAGAAAATGTAGAGCATTCAAACATTCACAATCCAACTCTTCCCTTGCATTGCAATCTTTGCGTCTCAGAAAATGTAGAGCATTCAAACATTCACAATCCAACTCTTCCCTTGCATTGCAATCTTTGCGTCTCAGAAAATGTAGAGCATTCAAACATTCACAATCCAACTCTTCCCTTGCATTGCAATCTTTGCGTCTCAGAAAATGTAGAGCATTCAAACATTCACAATCCAACTCTTCCCTTGCATTGCAATCTTTGCGTCTCAGAAAATGTAGAGCATTCAAACATTCACAATCCAACTCTTCCCTTGCATTGCAATCTTTGCGTCTCAGAAAATGTAGAGCATTCAAACATTCACAATCCAACTCTTCCCTTGCATTGCAATCTTTGCGTCTCAGAAAATGTAGAGCATTCAAACATTCACAATCCAACTCTTCCCTTGCATTGCAATCTTTGCGTCTCAGAAAATGTAGAGCATTCAAACATTCACAATCCAACTCTTCCCTTGCATTGCAATCTTTGCGTCTCAGAAACTGTAGAGCATTCAAACATTCACAATCCAACTCTTCCCTTGCATTGCAATCTTTGCGTCTCAGAAAATGTAGAGCATTCAAACATTCACAATCCAACTCTTCCCTTGCATTGCAATCTTTGCGTCTAAGAAAATGTAGAGCATTCAAACATTCACAATCCAACTCTTCCCTTGCATTGCAATCTTTGCATCTCAGAAAATGTAGAGCATTCAAACATTCACAATCCAACTCTTCCCTTGCATTGCAATCTTTGCGTCTCAGAAAATGTAGAGCATTCAAACATTCACAATCCAACTCTTCCCTTGCATTGCAATCTTTGCGTCTCAGAAAATGTAGAGCATTCAAACATTCACAATCCAACTCTTCCCTTGCATTGCAATCTTTGCGTCTCAGAAAATGTAGAGCATTCAAACATTCACAATCCAACTCTTCCCTTGCATTGCAATCTTTGCGTCTCAGAAAATGTAGAGCATTCAAACATTCACAATCCAACTCTTCCCTTGCATTGCAATCTTTGCGTCTCAGAAAATGTAGAGCATTCAAACATTCACAATCCAATTCTTCCCTTGCATTGCAATCTTTGCGTCTCAGAAAATGTAGAGCATTCAAACATTCACAATCCAACTCTTCCCTTGCATTGCAATCTTTGCGTCTCAGAAAATGTAGAGCATTCAAACATTCACAATCCAACTCTTCCCTTGCATTGCAATCTTTGCGTCTCAGAAAATGTAGAGCATTCAAACATTCACAATCCAACTCTTCCCTTGCATTGCAATCTTTGCGTCTCAGAAAATGTAGAGCATTCAAACATTCACAATCCAACTCTTCCCTTGCATTGCAATCTTTGCGTCTCAGAAAATGTAGAGCATTCAAACATTCACAATCCAACTCTTCCCTTGCATTGCAATCTTTGCGTCTCAGAAAATGTAGAGCATTCAAACATTCACAATGTTCTTTTACTAAAAGAACGTTGTGAATGTTGATGAACAAAATCAGCTGTATCTAGAGAACCAGTTGAGCTACAGAGGTGAAATTTTGCACAGAATGATGTCTTATGCATCCCAAAGTGGTTAAAATTTCAGTCAAATCGATCAACAACTGCGGATTTTTGCCGATTTGACTTGACTGCCCCCTTAAGTATATCTGAGAGCAATGGTGATAACTCGTTCAGTTCAATGTCGGCAGGTATTCCGAACTGTTACCAAGTTTCCAAATACGTATTCTCGTTGACCACATTAAAAACAGGTATCGATTGAAAAAGGGGTGAAGGAGGAAGTGGAAGGCCTCAATGCTACATGAGCATGCGTGCTGTGTGTGGCAAAACGGGGAGGCATTTATTAATTTTTTATTTTTTTTTATGTGCACGCTGAAGAATTACGAATGAAGTGGGCAGCAACCCAGGTGGGGCCTCTCAATGCCGAGAAGAATCATTACAGAGACTGAGTCTCAAATTGTCCACTTCTTGCCAACAATTTGTGTGAATGAAGTTTCAGCTATGTGTGAGGTGAGACCCTTCTCCGAGATCCTGTTCTGAGGCCCCACAAAAAAATTTTGAGGACAGTAATCATGCTGCCCACCCTCAATCACCACTGCCCCATACCTCATCGACCTTCCACTTCCAAAAAAGACAAAATTTAAGATGAAATATAAAGAGACAGCAGGCCCTGCGCAGCACATCGTAGAAAAAGTAAAAATCGTCAGAGTTTCCCTTTATTCAAAATCCATAAAAATGGAATATTTCCTGATCTGTCGTGGCATTCTGCCAATTAGTTAAATTGTGCCTTCAAATCTCTAATCTGTGTTGAAACTGCACAGATTTGATTTCTCTTTCTGTGCTTCAGTTCAAACTTTACAAGCAAGCAATGCTCAAAAGCATGGAAAAATACTTTTTTTCACAGACATTTTTCCAATTTTTCTAAAAAGTAGGACATTTTGATTGAAATGTTCAAAAAGTAGGACAAAAGTAGGAAAATAAGGACATGTTCAAAAAAGTAGGAAAAATAGGACGGGCAAGCACCCTGTTTTAGTGTTGCAGCCATTCAGAATGTTCAGTGCATTCTGTGCATTTAGGAAGTATTTGATACAGCGTTCAAATCTTTCCATCTTAGTGTTCAAGGTCATCGAATAAGCATTGCATTTGTCATTTAAAAATTCCCCTAGAGAAATTCCCATTTAAAAATCCCCCATCTTCATAGTCATTTAGAAAGGGAATTTTTAAATGACACTAACTGCCAGCAAAGCATTGTTGTGTCTTGCTAGCGTTAAGAGTTAACAAAGCCAGCAGCAAAGGGCCAATTTCGAAGGGCCCAAAGGATCTTTTGCCAGCATCATCTTGTGGAAGAAACTGAACCAGCCGACCAATTCTGGTTCTTTTTTTCCCCAAGAAGTTGGAGGTCATTACAGGAAGCGTTGCCACCATGAAAACCAAGCAAAAACACCGCGTCAGTAAAACACCTATTTTTATATGAAAAAATATGAAGCACAATAAAAAGTTACATGTTATCAAATGCAGACGATGAAAAAAAAGCAGATTATCCACAACATATGGGCTGCGTACAGCAACGACATACATTCAAGAGAAAGTAATTTATAATATTTGACTGGCAGACAATGTAATGTAGACAATGTAAACTAAACTAAAGAAAACCATACCAAAAACAAAAAGTAGTTTGGAAGAAAACACCACAGTTCAGAACATTGGAAGGAAAATATGCCGCAATTCCATCATGAATTCACTTCAGTCCATAAATACGAGAGCTATTGACATAAAAAGGTTAGCAGTCGACTGTTAACTGGAGATCATGCTGACCACAAGAAACAAACATGGTTGCTGCTGTTTTGAAAAATGGGAATTCCCCAAATTTTACAGGTTTTACAGGAGGATTCATAACTTTTTCCAGGGTTCATTTACGGAAATTTTGCCAAAGAATTTCTGGTCAAGAAAAAAGACAAAACAAGAATTGGCTGATGAAGACAAGAATGTTCCTCAGATGTCCCTCAGGTGTCATCATTGGAAATTAAAAAAAAAATGTAAACTGAAAAATGTCATGAAAAACTGCTTTCCCTTCAAGGCTGCTTCTCGCCAATTTACACTGGCTTTTTCTAAAAACCGTGAGATTGCCAGGCTTTCCAAGTAGCAATTAAATTTCCCAGAGTAATCCAGGTTGGTAGCAACCATGAACAAAAACCTTGCCTCCAAAAAATGTAAGCCCTTGAGATTATCCACTTTCACCACCATAATGAGCAGTTTCAAGCCTTTCCAACACAGCCAGCACTGAATAAAAAAGACTAGGGTGGGGTTCCGAGAGATAAAATTAGGCTTCCTACACAACATGTCTAATTTTGCTCAGCTGGAATAGGCCTACAACATCTGATGCAGTGGTTCAAAAGTGGGAGTTTTACCATCATGTAAATAACAATTTGGTGTATGTTCAGGTATGCATCCATTACCACCAATGACCTCTCCATCTGGCCACGTTTGCAGCTTTTTTAAAAAAACGTTCCCCTTTGCTTCTCAAGCTGCATGCGAATGGTCATGGCGGGGTGGACACTTGGAAGAGATCCCCATAGGTGGGGTGGAAACTTGGAAAACTTGAAATAATACAAGAAAACTCACTTGACGATTTGTTCTCCATTTCAAGGCAACGGAGCTGACATTTCGGAGGCATCACACTCTCCGTTGACGAAGAGTTGGCTTCATCAACGGAGAGTGGGATGCCTCCGAAATGTCAGAGGCATCCCACTCTCCGTGTCGGAGGCATCCCACTCTCCGTTGACAAAGCCAACTCTCCATTGACAAAGAGTTGGCCTCGTCAACGGAGAGTGGGATGCCTCCGAAATGTCAGCACCGTTGCCTTGAAATGGAGAACAAATCGTCGAGTGAGTTTTCTTTTGCTTTTTTAAATAGTCTGTCCAAAACAGATTGTCACTTGCAACAATGTGTAAAGGAGAACATGGGAGCATTAACTATTGCCCATTATTGTCACTGTAAATCTGACATATTAAAAAAAAAAAGTCGGAAACAAAGAAAAATCTGTCCATTCTGATGCAGGTTTTTCTGGGCATTATCATTTGACTCTGCTCTTGCATAAAACCAGCAATTCCAATCCAACTAACTTGTATCTATGGTCATAACTATTTTTCAAAATCTCAAAATTAAATAACTTCCTCTTCAGCAATTTTTGAAAACCAGTTATTTCAAGGTTTTCAAACGGGAAAACCAATTTATATAAACGTTTTCCAACGCGTTTCAAGGCTTTCTTTAATGACAGAGGGTGGCACCCATGGCTGCAGGCCAAAAAAGTGGGGTCTACGGCAGAGCTACCAGCAGAGTTCCAAGGGACTGAGCATCTTGCAGGGGGTTTGAGAGTGGGACTGCCTCAAAGATCCAAGTCCAGAGAACTGGACTCTGACATAGAACAAGTTCTCCGAATCCTAGTAGAAGACGATTTTCAAGGCTTTACCAAAAATCGTCAAATTTGAGGTTTTCTCAAGGTTCAGTTTTGGAAATTAAGGATTTTCCAGGTTGAGGTTTCACGGTTCGCCGGGGAATGCTGCCTCTACCTGTCGGAATGGAATTTTTTGACTGTTCGATAAGTGACTGCACAATGTTTTAATGATATAAATACATAAATGCTGCAAATTTACGAAATGAATGATGAATTGTATATAAACAAGACTGATATTTGCTGAAATCCAAACAGTGGGAGAATTGTTGAAGACAAAAAATGAACAACACGCACTCACGCAAATCCTAAATAAATAAAAATAAAAAATCACATCTTGACGGACGATAAATTATATCCTTGGTAAGAGTTCCGAATTCCCTCTCCCTCCCACCTCCTCCAACTCCTTTGCTTTGCCTTCCTCATTGGCCTGAAATAGATCTGGCAAATCTTTTTGATAAATCAACTTCCAAATTTTTCCCGCATCCTCCATTCCTGCCTCCTTCCATTTTTCCCACACCTCCATTCCTGCCTCCTTCCAAATTTTCCTGCCTCTTCCAAAACTGCTTCCTTCCATTTTTCTCCGGCTCCTCCATTCCCACCGCTTTTCAAATTATCCCAGCTCCTTCCAAATTTTCCTGCCTCCCCACTTGTCATCGATAAATCATGTTCAAAACTGGTAAAACGTAGAAAAATGAAAGTGACACACACTACCGCCTCCTCGAACTCATCATTCTCCTCAACTACCTCAACTCTGCCAAAAATGTTGCGGCGGTCGAGTTGGATTCGGAACTCCTTTTCCCAGTTTTTTTTTTTTCATATTATCTCTGAGTCTCAGGCAGTGCATGTTGACTAGACTAGATCCATGGTGCTTCCTGCCTCTGGAAGCGATGCAAAACACCATTGCATTCATGTCCTCAATTTGTTTTTTTTTTTTTTTCGTTTTTGCATGCAAAGGAGTGGAAGTGGCTGAGTAAAAGTTAAGGGGAATAATAGCACCAGCTGTACCTACACTTCAATTCATATAAAGGGCATCGGTCCCTGGAGGCATGCATTGGAATGTTGCGACAAAAGTGAACCCAATCAATAAGCAATTTAAAGTCGTTGCTTTTAGCAACTTTTTGATGCACTACACCTCATACAGGGCTGAGAATTAAACAGATGTTGATTAGATTTTCAATGTTCATTTTCTGGAAATGTCTATTCTGACTTCCGTAAGATATCATGTGGTGTACCTCAAGGCAGTGTACTAGGTCCCCTATTGTTTCTTATATATATCAACGATATTCACAAGTGTTTCAACCATTGTGAAGCATTTCTGTATGCTGACGACACTACCGTGTTCAGGTTCTGTGAAGAAACAGATATAAATGCAGAAATTGAGAAAATAAACTCTGATCTTCAGAGGCTAAATTCATGGCTGAAAGTGAATAAACTTTCCTTAAACGTAGCGAAGTCCAAATCAATATTTTTTCATTCTCCACAAAACAAACTTCCACCAATGACAATATCTCTGACAATTGATAGCGTTAAGTTGCCGTATGCTGATGAAATTAAATATTTGGGTTTAATACTGGACAAAGCATTTAACCTGGAAGGCACATGTAAGCAGTGTTGTTAAAAAGTGTTCTATCTGGCTTGGAATTTTTTGTAAACTTCGCTACATGTTTCCACAGTTTATCCTTAAACAATTGTACTACTCTGTCATTTTCCACATCTGATTTATTGCATTGAAGTTTTTGGGGCTGCCTATGAGACAAATTTGAAGCCTCTCCTTTTGCTGAAAAAAAATTTGTGAGGATAATCACTTTCTCTGGCTTCTATGAGCACACTGCGATTCTTTTTGAGAGGCTACGTCTTATGAGAATAAAAGATATTTACGAGTTTCAAATTGGCATATTGATGTACCAAATGAACAAAACCATTCATGGCTACAATTTTGACTTTAACGTTGTTGATCTGGCTACTCAACTCGTACATCTGTTCAAAACCAGTTACAAATTGAGACCTTCCGTACTTCCATTGGCCAGAAGAGTTTTACATTTCAGGCCCTGCCATTTGGAACAAAATTCCATTGGAAATTAGAAACTCTCGAACCTTAAGCATTTTCAAACACAAATATCGGTTGCATCTACTTTTTCTTTCTAACCATTAGAAGAAACATTAAGATTTCTACCTTTCAATTTGCAGCTATGTTGCAGTTATTTGCATCACACAGTTATTCTGATTGCAGTTTTCATATGGGGGACCCTGTTTTGAACCAGCATTATTTTGCTGTTGGGGACCCCTGAGCTCGTTTCAAATACACATGGGAATTTTCAAATACCTTTTGCGCCTTCTTTCAAAATTTGAGTGTTTAATCCATACCTATTGTTAAAATTGATTACTTTTATTCACTCATGTTTTGTTCAATTATTGTTATTTGGAAATTTGAAATTCAAATAAAATAAAGCTTCTTCTTTTTCTAAGATTGATCTATTGGATGCATCCCATGCTCTCCTTTTCACCCCACTTGTCACCAGCATAAAGTTAGCCTTTTCAAAGTGGGAACAAACCTACCTACGGAGTAATCCTTTTGGTTTTTTTTCCCGTCTTGTTGCTGCCTTCCAGCTGCTGCAGTTTCTCTGGTGACACCCCATTTTCCCCATTTCGCGTGATTTGTCTACTTATTCACTGTGGCACATGTGATTTCCTTCACAGATCAACGTAATGCAAACACTGGACAATAATGTGAGAACCACAAAGTGAAATATTCAAAGAAAAGTGTTTAGCCTGGGTATTTGGGTACACATTTTGCGAGCCATGGTAAGGATTGGTAATTTCCATGGGGCATACAAGTTCGAATTCTGATGCCAATAAGTTCCCCCCATAATATGGTATGAGCAGATGTGTGGGGAAAAGGAGTAGAGTTTCGAGGGTGAGGTCCACCAATGGAACAAACTGGCATCTTGGATCACTCCTGTCAGATGGAGGCTAGGAACATTGACAAGTTACGGAACAGATAAAAAAGTAACAATAATATTTTGACAATTTCCTCAAAATATAATTGGCAGTGCAAATAAAACGAGTAAAAGCCCTGCAAAAATATTTGCTGGGCAAACCTCTTGACAATACATAGTTCCAAATTGCTGAGCATTTTGCAAACACATTCGTAAATGTTTCAGTTTCAATTCCTGAAAAGTAATCCAGTGCTATCGTAATCATAAAATGCAAGAATACATGACGTCTATTTTGCACAAAGAGAGATCACAAAAATTACTTCACAATAGTAACACGAGAGCCAAGACTCAGTAGAGGTCTTCGCAATTATTACTGTAAAGAGCCCTTCTTGTACCTCTCTTATTTTGCCTTGCTGGTGATGGATCTCCTTGACTGCTATTCTCTAGATTTGGAAGAAGAAATAGAGAAATTTGTAAAAAATCACACAAAGATAAAAATGGGAACCAAACCATTATGAAAAACGAATCCATTGTTTTTGTAGATGGGTGAGCTGTGCCAGCTAAGCACCATCGTTTGCTCGGGCCTGAACCCATAAAACGGTGCCAACACCTACTGCAGGAACTCCGAAATGCGAGCAGAGCAACAGAACCACAAATTGTGATCCCTGTCGCATGTGCTTCGGCAGAACAATCCCTTGTGTTATTCAATTTAAATGTGGATGAAATCAGATTTAGCATAGCAATTGTGCACTGAAAATTCAGGAACTGGAAGGTAGAAAACAGGGCATGAAGAAGTGAAAAACATCAATTTGCCAGGATGAAGCAATAATCTGTATTACCACCAGGCCTGTTTATTTGATTGACTGCCTCAAACCGAAACCTCGTTTGGAGGAGTTTGGTGACTGCATGCGAATGCAGACAGCCATTCCCAACTGGAGTTTGTGGGATTCTGTCTTGGAGACATGTTACTGCACTGCCGTCAATTCATTGGGAAATCTCCTAAGAGTCGGCAGTAGCCATCTACAAGAAAGAGGCCGCCTGGGACCTTATTCGGTTGATCTTATGCTTTTCCTAAAGAGCAGGGCCGAATCTTAAGATTGGTCCAATTGCACCAAATGCTAAAGATCAGCAACTGAACAGTAAAAAACAACTTGTGCTCTCTCGTGCACCAACTCTTGATCGTTTCGTAAGGGTACATTCGAGTTAAAGCTCACTTCATACCACCAAGATCACTCAAGATTATTGTCGGATGGGGCATTTTTGGTAATCAAATTAAAAACCATGCGAATAGTTGCTTTGGAAATTGTTGCTTTGGATTAACCTGTCGAATTTATTGTGCCCCGGACATTTTGCAAACATGAATCTAGAGAAAAAAGGCATAATTTTTAACTGGCGCATCTCTTCCAAGAAATTCAAACTGTTTTCTCATTACAGGGTGCACTAATAATTCATCAGAGGAATTTGCATAATTGTGTCTGGCGCCACGATCCGTTTCACGAACATTGTAAGTAGTTATCTGATTTAAGGCCATTTTAGGATCGATGTGCCTGAAAATGGCCTTAAATCAGGTAACTACTTACAGTGGAATTTACATAAGAAAAAACTGGAAATTGATATTAGCCAGGGTGGTAACGGGGTTAGGAAATGCAGTTTCACAAAGTGTTTATGTTTGTGCATTTGAGGACATTATGTTCTCAGGAGGCTCACACTTTGAAAGGACCACCAACAAAGACAGACCTTCCAAACTTAAAGTAGTTTCGAAGGGATTTCATTTCTCTTTCTTGATTTACATATAATATTCGAAGGTTATTCATTTCCCTTACCTCACCTTCACAGAATAATTTCAAAGGGATTTCATTTCTCTTTCTTGATTTACATAGAATATTCGAAGGTAATTCATTTCCCTTACCTCACCTTCATAGAATAATTTCGAAGGGATTTCATTTCTCTTTCTTGATTAACAGAGAATATTCACATCAAATAGGAAAATTTTTTGTGTGTTTTAGAAAATGTGATTTTATCCAATGTGAACACATAAAATTTTGTGGTAACATCAAATGAAACACAACCGATGCTATCCAGTGCTGAAAAAACAATGTAGCGCATCACCCACAAAATGAAATTTCTCTTGAACCAAGAGATGGATTTCGACGAAACATTGTGTTTGGAAGCTGAAACAGGGGATCCTGTAATTAATTAAATTTAATAATTTAAGGTTAATTTGCAAGGGCAAGAAGGCCCTGGCGCAAATCAGCAATGAGGGATAGCATGAATAAACAAAGAATGAATGCACTCGGATGACATCAACTAGTTGTATAACTTAAAACTTGTAACATCGAAATAGTAAAGTAGGTCATTATATTCCATGAATTAATGTACAATGAATGACCTCAAACTTTTTTTTTGGGGAATGAAAGTGTTCTGAATCATCCGAAATTGGCTTGGTAATGTTGGTAATGAAGGTGTTGAAGTTAGCACGACAAAATATTCAGGTCCTCAGACACAAACGTGCCATTCATTTGCAATGTCGTTTCTGCACTGGATCGGCCTCCTCTTTGCTGTGTGTGACGTCAGTTTGGAGATCTTCTGATAAAGTCAATAATTGTGATCTCACACAGCTTGAGCTTTTTGACCACAAAAAGCTGCAATCACATTGGAACAAACTTCCGAAAATCAATTTCGGCCATTATGCTAATTTTCCATTTTTGTCATTGGGTACCAGTTTTTCCCATCTTTTCAACTCCCTATCACTCGCTCCAAAACTAAGCTCTTTATGAACTTTGTCTGATAATGTCGATTCCAAAGTTCAGATTCAATGCCAAACAGCGGTCGAGAATGCACTACAAGACAGTCATTACGTGAAACAATTGCAAAAACAGGCCAAATGAAATGGTAACTGAATTAAAAGGTCATATGTGGCAGAAATTTCGGCCTGCACTGCACTGGAAACCTGCAAACAAAGCAGAGCAAGTTTTTCACAACAGTTTTCTCATTCCGCAGGAAAAAAGACTGACCAATTAACCCTTAAAGGTCCAAGGGGTAGTTTTTTCTTTTCGCCTCTAAATTTTTTTTGGGAGAAGCAATTGACCCGTCCTCCCAGATATGCTATCCCAGGGGTAGGTTGGACCTGTGCTAACATGGGCAAAAAAAACTGTAGGCAGGTTCCTGAACAATAGGCCCGTGGTCCAATGGACCACCCCTTGGACCTTAGTGATGCCACATATTTTCAAAAAATCCAAGGTGTGGTCCGTCGGACCACCCCACTTTTTTTTTCACCGAATTTGAAGGCAAGTATCTTCCATGGCTGGGCAAAACAAATCAGTATTGCATGTTGTTTCTCAAATAAACTCCAATAATGCCAATCCTTTTCAACATCTTTATTTAGTGGTCCATTGGACCACCGCTCGGACTGTTTTGAGTGCTCAATTTTCAGAAATCCAAGGGGTGGTCTGATGGACCACACCAATTTTTGCCACTAGTCCACCACATTTGCCTTCATTTTGAACAATTGTTGTTAAAATTGATTGGTTGTCTGGGATTTTGTTTTGGGTCCATGGCACCTCCACCCGAAAAAATATTTTGTGGTCCAATGGACCACCCCTTGGATTTTTTTGCCTTCTAGAAAATTGATTTTTTCAAATTCTGATAATTTCGACTTATTTTTCAAAATTATGCCTTGTGCGTGCAAATTTTACCTCAAATGCAAGATTTATCTGTTGTGGTCCATTTTACCACACCTTGGAAGTCAAAAAATTGTGGATGGTCCAATGGACCACCCCTTGGACTTCAAGCCACTCTAAAAATGTCAAAATGCTGGTGATCAAAGTGATGACCTTAGTAGGAGTTCTGAACATGTCAGGCTGCTCATTTGCTCACGTTTTACCACCATATGCAGCAAACTTCAAATCTGAATGTCCATTCCAGTTCTGTCAAGTTTTCAAAAAAATTCAAAAAAGGATGCCTTCCGCATCACTCTCACAACTAACTACTACTGACCAAAAAATTAATTAAGCCAGGAAAAACAAGGATATTTGTTTAAAAAATCAAATGTTACATTCAATTCGACAATTTAAAACCAATAACACCAAAAATTGCAATCATTGCAGCTATTATAAGAATTCAAAGTTCGCTCCAAAAATTTACACCGAAAACATGTTTTTTGACCTATTGAGAGCAAAAAATACTGGAAGATGTCATCAAATCTGTCTGAAATTTTGGTTTGGGGGCTAAAAGAAACCAATTAAAATGGTGATGGACCTTATATTGCCCCTAGGAGCCTAGAAGATGGGGAGGTCCATTGGACCACCCCTTGGGCCTGAGCGGTGCCATTTTGACCTTGGACCTTTAAGAGTTAAAGAGAGACAAACTACCTACCTTTTCCTTTGATGGTTTTCGTCCGTAAACGTGTGTTCATCTGTGCTGCATTCCCAGGCGTGGAATCATCTTGGCTTTCATCAGCATCCTTTTGTTTCCTGCCTCGAGTGGGCATTGTTCGTTTGGCCGGAGCAGGTGTCTTTTTCTTGGTGCTCCTCACTTGCCTGTAATTTACAGAAATCGGTGCAAATTTATAAACCATCCTGACATTCCAGCAAGAAAGTAAATCATCACGTGATGAATGAGGCAGAGGTGGCCTGAGAAGAGGCCATGATAGGCACACTGAGGTAGTAGTGTGAAAAAGTTAATTTCGTACACACACAACAAAACTTTCCACTAGGTAATTTCACCTCAAAATAATGGGGACAGAGTCGATAAATGTATGTGTGGGTGTCTCGCCCAACATGGATGCAGTGTGCTGTGCTGTCCTGTCTCCAGTGGACTTGGACCAACCCAGTCCACGGGAGAAGACTCTCAATAAAAAGGTAATTCTCAATAATGATCACCAATAAAAGCATGCATTTCAATGCATGGGCGAAAGGAAAACAGTTAAAAAGGTGTTAAACGTTCGTAAATATTGTAGATGACGTTCCCTCCCAGACTTTGGGCTTTTTCAAGCACAATTTCGAAACACTCCCCCGCAAATTGCTGCTGTGAATATGTGGTCTCTGAGCAACAGTGAAAGTAATTTAATTTGAAGAAATGGTTTAAGACTCCTGCTAAAATTGGACTGTCCACTTTTTAGGAGAACTTTTTACATGGGGTCACAATCTTACCTTGAAACTCTATCCTCATCACAATGTGTTTCCACGGGTGGTGCTGACTGTGAAGGAACAGGAGAGGAATCAGGTGCTCGGCCACAGTTTCTTGTCCGGGTATGCTTTCGGCTTTGGTGTACTGACTTCGATGGAGGTGGAGACATCTGACAAATCATGGGTTCCACATCGCTGACAGCATCTTCCAGTGTCTGGCTGCAACCGTCTGCTGTAATTCTCGACAGGTGTGATTTCATGCTGACCTGCAGTTTGGAAATTTCACAATGCTGCCTGGAAATTTCCGAATCCCGTTCGGAGAGCTGCCGCTGAAGCTTGCCAATGCGTTTCTCGTGTGACTTCACGGTGGCCAGAAGATCCCTCACTTCTCTTTCGGACTGTTGCTGCTGCTCGAGAAGGTGAGATCGTTCATGCTCCTGCTCGTTCAGCTGCACACGAAGCGCCCTCATCTCTTCCTGATTCAAATCTGAAGCATTCTTCACTGCATCGTCTCGCATCCTGTCCGCAGTGCCAAGCTGCATTTGGAAGTAGCGGCAGTCAGATTCCACTTTGTCGTACCTTTCTTTCGTTTCGTCCAGTTTCTTCTCGGCGGCTGACAGCGCAGCCTGGACCGTTTCAATTTCCTCCCTCAGATGCTCACATACACCCGTCTGGACCTGCAGATCGCTTAATGCTTTGGCCAAATGCTTCTCGATCGCAGAGAGTTGCACGGTGAGATCTTCCGCGTGTCCTTGTGCCATTTCCTCTCTCTTGCCAGCATCCTCAACAGACTTGCTTAGCTTAAGCATCTCTATTTCCATGACATGCATGCGCTTGCTTTGCTCTTCCTTCGAACTCTGGATTGCATTCATATCGCTCTGCAACTTCGAGATGACTTCCATTTTCTCGAATATCTTCACCTGCAGTTCACGGTTCTGCTCATTAGCGGACGACAGACGTTGCTTCAGAAGATTGACATCACTCGACGCTTTGGGATTACTTGAACACGCTTTGTTCTCCAAGACCATGGTTGACATTCTTTCGTTTAGAGTGCGGATCTGGTCTTCCAATGCAGCATTCCTTGCTTCCACGCCAGCAATCTTGGCTTCAAGATCACTTTTTTGACTCCGCAACTGTGAAATTGTTTCGTTTGTAGCAGTATCCTTTGACTCCATGTCCTCCTCTATCAAGTGGCGCGCAGTCCTTGACGTCTCAAGTTCTTGAGTGAGATATTTGATTTCTTCGTCCTTGAAAATGACAAAAAACAACAACAAATAGTTTCAATTCAAGATATCAAGCCATTGCTCTCATTATTGCCTAACAATGACTAGCTGTCTAATTTTCTGACATGGATCCTAGAATGGGGTTTAGGTTGTGGTGCATTTCGGCCATCGAGGAAACTTTTGGCCACATACCCCATTCCAACTCAATCTCAGGTTCAATTGAATAGCCAATACAATGGACAAATGTGTGATGAAAACATTTTATTTCTATCCACAATGTTCATTCCTTTCCCATTTTGCATTGAAAGATGCATCCGTCTGTTGAATTGAACCTGAGGGTGAGTTAGTTGCAATGGGGAATATGACCAACCATTGTGCAGTTGGGTGTTTTTGTGAAGGCATCAGTGTAAGAGAGAATGAAAACATGATTCGGTTCCGTTTCCTTCACCCAAGTTTGTGAAATAGAAAAGAGCCACCCACTCTGTCGTCTGATTAGCAGACTTAAATCACGGAGAGGTTTCAACAGAGACCATGTGAGTTGTGACTAAGTGGGACTTTACATTTTTACTCCTTGCATGTATTTTGGCAGTTTTATTTACACTCGCGATGGTTAAGCGCCAAGAAATATTGCAAATGGAGTCGTAGTGCCACTTTAGATAAGAAAAGAAAAAATCTCAAATTTCGACCCTGACATTCAATTTGGGACATTTTTCCGTTCAAAATGGGCACAAAATTTCACCTATTTCATATCTGCCTTTAAAACTTCTGAGGAACACTGATCGAAAGTTGCACCGAAAAAAAAAGTGGTGAAAATGACCAATGAAAGTACATTTTTAACATTGAAAAGCCTAGTGAATTGGCAGGTACTTTTGGTCAAAACTAGGCATTTTTGTCAAAATCTGCATTCATAATCAACTTTTGTGCATCTGAAATGATATTTTGACATCGTTTTATTCGATCCATGCCTGCAGGTAAAGAAAGACCACCGACAAGTGGACAACGGAGAAAGTGAATGAGAGAATCTTAGTTTGTGAAAAAAATGACAAACCGTGCAAAATTAAATGCAGATTCACAATTGAATCAGTGAGAATCAAAAGGTCATATGTCCACAAATCACAATTTTACGAAAAGGTCATATCTCCATGGACTTGCGACATTTTGATTCCAAAGCAGAATTTCGCACTGAATATCTCAGCCATTACGGAAGTTTGAGAATGTTGTACAACAGCCATTTTGATCGCAAACTGTGGATGCATATACGTGGCATACATTTTCCCGCTCTTGACTCAAAATGGCCAAAATGTGGACATATGACCTTTTGATTCTCATCGATTCAATTTCATGTCATCGGTCTATCACTGCATTTTGGCCACTTGGGCTCAAAACGAGTTGTATATTATGGGATCACCTGTCCGACCTGTTCCGACGATTTCCAACTTCTGTTAGCCTGTGGGGCTTGCAATACAAGTTCTATACTTTTTATCTTAAGATTTTATTTGTTCTTAAAAGCGGCACTTAAAATATTCTGTGAAAGCGCAGCTTGAATTGCAACAGTTTTTTGTCTTTAAGAGTGCTCTGAAATGCCAGATTCCACATTCCTTCTGCGCACTTTTCTGTGTTTCTTGGAGAACTTTTTATTCAGCTTGCTAAGTCATCCACCTCTGGGTAGACTTTCTTATGAGCCTGCTTGAGCAAAATTCATTCAAATTTTATTGAGAATACTTGCAACTATATTGCACCCAAATAGGCAAGGGGTCCAGATTCAAGGATGAGTGGATGTATGATTAGTGTGGTTTGGCAGACAGATCAGACCAGTGAAACTGCTACCAGAAATCTGCATGATGCTGTAGGAAAGAATGAAGAGGAAGTGTTTCCAAATCCTACTGATTTTTAAAATGACAGGGCACAATAATGTTAAAAATGCTTTTGTTGTGGTGGGCCAGATGGACACATTGGGCCGATTTTTTAAACGAAGCCCATCTTTTAGGCCGCGGATTCTTTTTCTTTTGCACACAAAATTGCATTTAAAAAAGAAATAATCCGCGGCCTAAAAGACGGGCTTCGCTTAAAAAATCGGCCCATACTGTTGCTCCACGCATCATAGTGGAAGCTTCCCATGACTGACCAGCTGCCATTATTTGGAAATATTTTGATGCCATGACGTGAACATGGCCGGTTTCATTAATTTAACCTATATCACGCTGAAAAATTGAGCATCTTCCTGGGTTAATGTCACCTGCAATGTGTTTCTCTAATAAGTCTCCAAGTAGACATTTCTGGAAATTTTCCAATCAGTTTCTGGTGATATCTCAAGACAGGTCAAAGGGAGGCACCAGACAAGACTTAAATGGTGAAAAAAAATCAACCAGGCCTATAACAGGAAAAGAATAATTGTGCCTACAAGGGGATTGGTGGTAACCCACCTGGTCGGCAATTTTTCGAACTGCATTCTTCTGCTCAGTTTCCAGTTTCTTTATCACTTCCTGCTTTTCAGTAATGATCTCCTTTGACTCCTCAATAGCCTGGCACATTTCCTGCAGAGAGACAGAGAAATAGAGAGAGACGAGTGCAACATGTGGAATGGCTGTGTTGAGAATGTTTTAGGGCTGTTGAAAATGCTGTCTGAAAAAGTAAACATTAGGGCTGTTGAAAATGCTGTCTGAAAAAGTAAACAGGGCAGGATTGACAAATGCATCAAACATGTTCCTGATGGAATTAACCTTCACGCGAAACAACTAAATTCTGTGTTTACAAATCGATTTTATTAATGGTATCCCCAATCCGAAACACGATTCCATTTATAAAAATATTTCCACTTTCCCTGTTTGCACTTCAATTTCCAGACGACTACACGTCATTTATTTTGCTGAGGGTGATTTCTTAAGATGCCCCAACTCACAAGAAAAAAAATGTTGTCCACCATCAAAAAAAAGTTCTCGTTTCACAGATTTTGAAGGGCGTTCAAAAAGTTTTGAACCTAACAAGAAAAAAGGCATTTTTGGTAATTTTGATACCTTGGCATTAAAGTTTGGTTCTTTATAGAACTTCCTGCTAATTTTCAGATTGAACCGTTACTGATTTTTCATTTTATGGCCATTTCAAAAAAAGCTCCTGAAAATCAGAATTTGACAAAAACGACAAATGAGAAAAAAACAACTTTTTGGTCGAAGATCATGGTTAAATTTCCAAAGTGCATTTGGAGTTCAAACTTTTTCGAACTCGCTCGGAAAGTGGTGAGAGTTCTAGTGAATCATCCCCTGGGCAATAATGGTGCCAAAGGCAACATGCATTCGGCCTTTGACAAAAATGCACCTTTTGTCCAAAAAGTCGTTTTTTCTCATTTGCAATTTTTGTCAGTTTCTGACATTCAAGAGCTCTTTTTGAAATGGTCATAAAAAATCAATAAAAAATCAATAATGGTTCAAATTAAAAATTTGCAGGAAGTTTTATAAAGAACCAAACTACAATGTCGAGGCATCAAACGCACCCAAAAATGCCTCTTTCCCTGTTAGGCTCAAAACTTTATGAATGACTCCCGTATCCTGATTAAAGAAATTAAAGAAATAATAGATTCCCATTTTCCCTAACGTTTGTGACCCACGAAAGCAGACAGTTGTGATCAATCTAGTTTCGTTGTAACATCAGGTTAGGACAGCCAACGAAACTGGTCAATTTTCCCCAAACGTTTTTACTGCTTTCAGGAAGTACAGAGTTTTTTGAGTGTACTGGACAATTTTTCAATTTTTTTCATGACTGCATGAAAGACTCTGCAAAGAACACATGACTGCAAAAAAGAAAAAATCGAAAATCTTCCGGTTTCCTCAGGGTAAACCTCCCTAAAGGGCAACCCTGTGACAAAAATTTCGATCATCTGTATTTCACGCTTCTCTAGCTCTCATCAAAAAAGGTTAATCGTGGAAAAATCTCCAGTCCATTTGAAACACACAATAATTTTGTTGGCACCTACTTAAGGTGGCATTAACGTCAAAAGTGACCCGCTAGGAGTTTTCTGCCATAAAATGAGAACCCGTTGAGATAGAAGAGCTGAAATTTTCTCCAAAGAAGCTTAAAGAAAACAGGATCGTGTGTCCCAAAGCAAAAATCTCCAAGTTAATTATTTTTGAAATGGCATGCGAATGAAAAAAATTCAAACCGCTTCGTGCTAAGGGTACATTATCTTGGAAAGTAAGCCATCTATTGAAGCCCAGTTTGGCTTATTTTGATCAAAAAAGATGTGTGACCTCACTGAAACTCTGAAAACAGCAAATATTTGCTTTACGGAATAGTTTGCAATAGTGCAAAACAAGTAGCGTAAAAAGAAAAGTGTTTTTTCCACTTTGGTCTCCAGTTTGACAGGCAAGGTGCAGATAAATGCCAATTTTTAAAGTTTCTCTGAAACTCTGAAAACAGCAAATATTTGCTTTACGGAATAGTTTGCAATAGTGCAAAACAAGTAGCGTAAAAAGAAGTGTTTTTTCCACTTTGGTCTCCAGTTTGACAGGCAAGGTGCAGATAAATGCCAATTTTTAAAGTTTCTCTGAAACTCTGAAAACAGCAAATATTTGCTTTACGGAATAGTTTGCAATAGTGCAAACAAGTAGCGTAAAAAGAAAAGTGTTTTTTCCACTTTGGTCTCCAGTTTGACAGGCAAGGTGCAGATAAATGCCAATTTTTAAAGTTTTCTCTGAAACTCTGAAAACAGCAAATATTTGCTTTACGGAATAGTTTGCAATAGTGCAAAACAAGTAGCGTAAAAAGAAAAGTGTTTTTTCCACTTTGGTCTCCAGTTTGACAGGCAAGGTGCAGATAAATGCCAATTTTTAAAGTTTCTCTGAAACTCTGAAAACAGCAAATATTTGCTTTACGGAATAGTTTGCAATAGTGCAAAACAAGTAGCGTAAAAGAAAAGTGTTTTTTCCACTTTGGTCTCCAGTTTGACAGGCAAGGTGCAGATAAATGCCAATTTTTAAAGTTTCTCTGAAACTCTGAAAACAGCAAATATTTGCTTTACGGATAGTTTGCAATAGTGCAAAACAAGTAGCGTAAAAAGAAAAGTGTTTTTTCCACTTTGGTCTCCAGTTTGACAGGCAAGGTGCAGATAAATGCCAATTTTTAAAGTTTCTCTGAAACTCTGAAAACAGCAAATATTTGCTTTACGGAATAGTTTGCAATAGTGCAAAACAAGTAGCGTAAAAAGAAAAGTGTTTTTTCCACTTTGGTCTCCAGTTTGACAGGCAAGGTGCAGATAAATGCCAATTTTTAAAGTTTCTCTGAAACTCTGAAAACAGCAAATATTTGCTTTACGGAATAGTTTGCAATAGTGCAAAACAAGTAGCGTAAAAAGAAAAGTGTTTTTTCCACTTTGGTCTCCAGTTTGACAGGCAAGGTGCAGATAAATGCCAATTTTTAAAGTTTCTCTGAAACTCTGAAAACAGCAAATATTTGCTTTACGGAATAGTTTGCAATAGTGCAAAACAAGTAGCGTAAAAAGAAAAGTGTTTTTTTCCACTTTGGTCTCCAGTTTGACAGGCAAGGTGCAGATAAATGCCAATTTTTAAAGTTTCTCTGAAACTCTGAAAACAGCAAATATTTGCTTTACGGAATAGTTTGCAATAGTGCAAAACAAGTAGCGTAAAAAGAAAAGTGTTTTTTCCACTTTGGTCTCCAGTTTGACAGGCAAGGTGCAGATAAATGCCAATTTTTAAAGTTTCAGTGTGTTCCACGGACAAAAATACATAAGGGTGCCAAATTTCAGCTTTGTGGAGTGAATACATTCTGAGAAAATGTACCTTTTGTGCTAAAAAACCTTGTTTTACAGTATCGCGGTTTAAAGTTTGCATTGCAAAAAAATGAAATCTGAAATGAAAATGACCATCTTCCGTTGCCCGTCTTCCGGGTCATTTCGTATCTAATAAAGATCAACAAAAGGTAGGCCTAGTCTTAAATTTCCACAACTAATCAACAATTTGAGCTAGACCAAATTTCAAAGCTAGACAAATTAGAAAGAGAAACCAAAATTAGTTACATGGAAAGTCGTTTTCACGTTTAGTCCACGTTTTTCCTGCGGCGTTAGCGCCAGCGGTAATTGGGGCGGTTAACTTCAATCGGTCATAACTCTAAAAGTATTTGAGCTACAGTCATGAAATTTTCTGAGAATGTACAAAAATTTCTAGAGAAAAAGATGGCAACAAAATCTCAAAATCGATTTTTTGATCGATTTTGACATTAATGCCACCTTAAAATCATTGCAACACAAAATGGAAAATGCAGCAGCAAACAATAATTCGATACAAAATACCAGTCCTTCCAGCAAAAATCCCTTTTTATAGAAGAGAAAAATAACAATACGATTTTTTAATAATTTAAAAAATTTTTTTTTTAAATTTTCTTAAATTTTACAAATTTGGACAAAAATCCAATGAAATGGTTTAAAATTTTGCAAATAGAAAAAGGTTAAGAGCTGTTACTGTGGTTTTCAAGTGCCTGGTGGACAAACATTCTCATATTGATCTGAGAGCGCGAAAATGATTTTACAAGTGTGACGGAATGAGAAAATCACAGTTCTGTTGGTTTATTCTGCTGTGTTGCTGAACCAATTCCTCCAGAATTGCCAAAAGCACCGTTCAGCATTTTCAACAGTTTTGAGTTCAATTTCACAGTTTTTTGTTTTTTTTTTGTATCAATTATTGTCGCATGTGTGTTAAATAAAAGGGTGGCACCGGGTTGAGGTCATGCGCTTTCTTCAAGCATACCATTTCTCGGAATGTAAACAAAAAATTGTACCTATTTCTATTCTCTCTTTTTGGTTCAACAAAATGTTTCTGAATTTTGTTCAAAAAACATCTTTTGAAAAATCTTCTGCAAATTTTCCAATGCAAAATGTCATATTTGAAATAATTGTGAAGGAATTGACACTGTCTGCAAGAAACCCAATTTCATAACTTTTCACAGCATGCCACTGTTTTGTGACCAGTCTTGGACAACCTAGCTAGAGATGCAGTAAATTTGCAACCAAACAAGGTACCTTTTTAAAAATTGCCAGAACAAACAGAGCCACAAACACACCCACCCACCTTGTATTGCATCTGAAGTGCTTTCAGCTTCCCCTGTTCCCGGTGGGAATGAGCAGTGAACCCAGCAAAAATCGGATCGTCAATCATTGTTGCATCCCCTTCGACATCAGCCTCGCAACCCGTATCTTCGCAGCTTTCTCCGCTCGCATGACTGGCATCTCTCTTCGATCTAGTGTGCACCTGCTTGCTGCGGCCTTTCCTTGACAGGAGCTTCTCGTAATGTTCCGATAGCTCAGCTATCTTCCAATCGGAATCCTCCTCTAGTTCCGTTGTCTTCCGGTCGTAAAAATCTTGCAGCTTTTTCGTTCTGGCCTCGTAGAGTTGTGAGAATTTGTCACAGAGTTCCTTGCGTATCTGTCTCTCCATCTCCAACATTTCCTGTTCTTTGTTTGCCAGTTGCTCTTTCAATAGTGCCATGTCATCTTCCCTTGACTTGAGCAGGTCTTCAATGTCTTGATCAAAACTCTAGACACAATACATAGACAGACAATATGGAAAATCAAGACACAATACATAGACAATGTGGAAAAATCAATGTATAATCCAGCAGATGACCAAGAAGAGGGGTATTGTATTGGTTTTTGTGTGAGACAATACATAATATTAGGGATCGAACCGGTCCTGGACCGGTTGGACCGGTATCTGGAACCGGTTGGATTTCGGACCCGGATCTGAACCGGTTGTCAACCAGATACCGGTTCGCGAACCGGTTGCCAATTTTTTTGCAGTTCTTTTTTCGAGTTCCTGCTGTCCAAATGACATGTATGGCACATGTTTTCACATCAGTTTTTTCCCAGGAATTCATTGTTGGCATCAAAATCATTGTATCTTTTATGCAGGGAATTCAAATTGAGCATTCAACAATTTGTGTCCCAGCTGTTCTGTCCAGGGGTCCCGTGGGAGTGCCAGTGCTTGATGTTTTTGTCTTTCTTTGCGGCAGTGCACACAGGGCAAAGACTGCCCACTGGGGTGCGGACAGAGGCTGCTTGGCGTCAAAGAAACAGCCAAGGAGACCACCCGCGACCACCCACCACTTGGATTTTAAGAAAGGCAATGTTGGAGGGGTGATGGAATCTCTGTCTCTGCTCTCTGAAGAATGCACGCACGCACACACTTGCTTTTTGTTTTTTTTCATGTATGGTCTGCATACTGGTCCATGTTAAATGCGCAAGGCCCCATAGGTTGAAGAAATACAAGGTGTGCCAATAAAAAGTTGCCCATCGGAAAACAGAGTTCTGACATGAAAGAAGGTGCAGGAACTTGTGTGCCACCGGTTGCAAGGAATCGTTGGGCCATGGCAAGGGTGTTGAGGAATGCCCTCTGCAGCTCCTGGACAGAAATGGTTTTGTAGGCTACAGGGATCTTGAGGTGCGCAAGAGTGTCCTGGTTGTCCCTTTCAAGGCGCCCAGAAGTAAAAAACCGCATGAATTAAGGTCCAGCGGGCCGCGGCTGATGGATGAATGGATGATCCACGTAAACCCACCAAACCCACTGCAGATGCGTGATGGCAGTTGAGGGTTAGCGTCTCATTTAAAGTTTTGAAGTACACATTCCAAAAGTTGCCAGAAAAGGGCTCAGGAGCTGTTGTGCACAACGCTATGCGTTGATGGACAGTCAAAAAGAAAGGGGTCCCTCAATTCGCCCAAAGGAAACAGCCCACCCTATCGCACTCGAACTCTAGGAGCATAAGTTGGTAAGTTGGTTGCTGCATAGTCTTCTGGTGCCACTCACATGCAGAAACTCTTGGTCTGAAGGATGGACAGCAGCGCCAAAACGGGTCACAAACTGTCACATTCAATGAACAAAACGGCACCTACAGCATACAACCAAAATGTAAAAGAAGAAAATGAAAAATGCCCGGAAGAACATGGGCAACTTCTTATTGGCCCTAACCCTGTAGATAAAAGGGGAAGGAAGCGCATGAGAAAATTGAAAACTGGAATGAAATGGGAGGGATGAGAAGGGGTGGGCAGGGGATCAATGAGGCACTCTGCAAATCATGAATGAGACCACCAGCTGTGAAACAAAACAACACAGTGAAACTTGATACTCACACATTTGTTGATGATGATGATTGTGACATTTTATTCCCTTTTATATTGTGCACATGCGCATGCCCATGCTTTCCCTTATCGCAATGGAATAGAGGGAATAGAAAAACATTCATTGACTCTTGACCTTTCCTGACAAATAAAAATGTGTTGTTGAAGAAGTTTATTGTCCAGACAGAACTGGTCCACAGGGTGTTGAAATAGTCTGTGGGTTTCTTTGCCGTTTTTTGCAATTTGACATTTTTTGGCCACCAGCATTTTCCCCTTTGTTTTCTCTTGTAAAAAACATAATTGCACACGATGTTTGCCAAAACATGCAGCCTTTAATTTTTTATCAAAATTTTTCTACACAAATAATGCTTGCCACCTAAGATGTACATTGTACTTAGCACCTAAATTTTTTAGCATTTTTTTTTGTTCAAAAATGCACCGCAACTTTGTAAAAATGGTATGAAAGCTGGAAAACTAGTGAAAGAAGTCGGGACAACAAATTGCAGTTTTCCCGTGGGATAAAATTTTGGACACCTTGTATTCGTCCTCATCAATCTCCAGACAATAATTCCAAAAGGCAAAAGACACCTGCTGTGCACGTAAGCAGATGGTGAATTGAGAGCTTGCTTGGATTGTGCAAAGTGCGTGGGACATTATTCTGATGATTGAGTGGGGATGTATAATTGAATGGAGCGTGAGAAAGACAGACAATAAACAAAGGCAAGTTTACACTTTTGAACCATGTTGCCTGATCTTGTCATTTGTTCAAACTGGAAGGACCCCACAATGCAAATTGCTTGCCGCACCTGTTGAACAAAACCAAAGTGAAGGGGAGAACGGAGGGTCATCAATTCCACACAACCATTTCGCAAAGAACATTGTTGCATTTTCTCAACTGGCCACAACACTCTCCAGATACTTGCGGGGCCTGCACAAGAATAAATGCCACATGTCAGTGAAACAATGTGTAAACTTGAGAGACAATGACATCTTATAAACAAACCAAACTGAAAACAAAACAATAGCTTCATCCAAACAGGGAAAGTAAGGCTGGGCAAGAGAACTTTGGAAGACCATAACTTGGCAACCAAATGAGATATTTTGAAGCGGATTTCATTTTTGAGCTCTAGAACAAGTGCACTTTCCATCCCAATCAAAAATGTAACCGGTTCACCGAACCGGTATCTGGATCTGGTTGGGTCGGATCTGAATCTGGATCCGGTTGACCCGGACCGGTTCGACCCCTACATAATATTATAGTTTTTGCATAATTTTTTATAGAAAAATTACAACACTAAAATATTGTAAGAAGAATATTAATGCCCATTAGTTGCATTAAAAAATTCACCTTCGCTTTTGCGCATATCTGAATGCGCTTTCCTTGATTTCGCCTCGCTCCAGTTGCCTTTTTTGCAGAAAAAATGCCGTAGGGATCCAAATTGGCCAAAGTACGCAGCCTGGGGTGCTCGCTCAGCATTGCTGTCGTAGTTTTTTTTGCAGAAGGGGTCCCGCAATTTCATTTTGCAGGGGGGCTGCGCTTTGTTGCTACATTGTCCACCACACAAAATCCATTTGGTCTTTTCCTCAAAACACCTGCGCCAGGCAATTTGAAACTAAACAAACTCCTTTGAGTGTCCTGTCCAGCCAGGCAGTCAAATGCTCGTTTCTCTTGATAAATGAGCAGAAGAGAGAGAAAGGAATCCGTGCAGAAGAGGCAATCACCTCTCTTGCAACAGATACAGAACATTGCACAGCGCAGGTGGGTCCACCTCACGGAGAAGCCGTTCGTGCACTCTCTCGCGTATGCTGGATCAAATAGATGAATGTGGGATGGTCTGAGCATGGAGAGTCAACCAATAAAAATCATCCAAACAAAACAAACAGAATTTGTTATTCCTTTTTCAAATCTCAATCCGGAATAAAAACCACACAACTCCAGTTTGCGTGATCTTCAGGAAGAGGATAAATACAGCAGCTGTAGCCAGCGATAACCATACCGGGGCACAAAAATGTCAAAATCAGCTGATTTTCCTTAGGCTATATCATCAAGACATGAGGAACACAAATATTGTGCAAATTGCAAAAACTACACAATTCTTGTCAGCAGGGTGCACAATCATTTTAATGTGTTGTGTGATTATCTGGACAGCGCAATGTGGAGTTATGTGGGTTTTGATCTAAACATTCCTGATCGAAACATTCCATCAAACATGATGCTGGCTCTGACTGGACCCTCTCTCGGATCTTGGAAAATGAAAAGAGAATGCTGCATGCAATTTCCATCCAACCCCAGACGTGCAGACATAGAGTAGAGTGGGATCGCACCTTGTCTGCTTTAAAAGACAAGCAGACTAATGTTGGTGGCCTGCAAGTGGACAAGAAAATCGAGTAAAGGAAATTGAACAACAGAAAATGAAAAATAAAAGATATCCGGTACACCCCGACTTTATTTCGATTCATGGATGGCATTGGTGCTCCAACTCCTCGTTCCCCAGATATGGGCCCCCAAAGTATGCACCTTTCAGGTGGGAAATGGGGCGGATTCGCACTTCATCGTACAACGCCCCTTTCTTTGCACTCGGCATTGTTAGGTCAGTCTAAATATAAATTGTTTCAGAAAAATGCATTCCAACCACTCCAAAGAACACAAATGGCCCTTTGTGGGGTGGAATGGATGCATTTGATTTCATTGTTTAACTGCATTGTGACCCCCCATTTTTAGAAATAATGGCCCCCCGAAGGACTCCAAAAGGTTTCGTGCAGCCGCAGAGGATCCTCATAGCCAATTGAAAGATGTGCAGCGTTTTCACAGATTCATCATGCAAAGGTAGAACAAGACAATCTCCAAAAGTCAAGAAAAGCAAATGTCTCCACTACCCAACTGAAAACAGCAAATTCCATCCCACAAAAAAATGGAGAGTCAGAAAATGCATTAAAATGGAGGTTGTGTGATACAATCAAGCCCACCCAAGTCTGTCTCAAAAGGGCCAATTTTTGGGTACCTAATTTGGGGGACGATATCCGGAGAAGAGGTAGGTAGAATAGTAGAAGAATAGGTTCAGAATACATTTTTCTCAGAAACTCTTATTTTTAGTTTGATCTGGCAGAGGTATGAGCAAAAAATAGAGGTTGTGCGATGATATTCGAGATTAGAGTGCAATGCCATTCCGACCCCAAAGTGCCCATTTTCATTTTGGGTACTTTGGTGGGGCAGACAGTGTCAGGAATAATTTTTGTGGGAAACTTTCCTTTCTAGTTTGGCATGGCAAAGGCTCGTGCAAAAAAGGGGATTGAACAATGAAATCAAGCCCACCCGATTCATCTCAGACCCATTTTGGTAACTTTGGCATCCAACATGTGGGAAGTGGGGGGAACAGAATGCATTTTTGTTCGAATTTTCAGTTTTACTTTGACCTGGAGAAACCTTGAGCAAATATGGGACTGTACAAATGAAATCGAGTCCACCCCATTCCGTTCATTAAATCCCATTTTGGGTATTTTTGGGTCCATATCTTGGGAACGGGGGATCGGAACACAAATCATCACTGATTTACTTTGATTCATGTCACCATCGTAAAATGCCCTCTCAATAATTGTGTCCCATCTTTAAGAAACACCCTGTGGAAGACTACTTCTTCGTTATACCTGCTGTATCAAAACAATTCGTCCAAAAACGGAATAAACTACTGAAGGACAGATGCATGACAATTGACACAGCAATGAAAAAAAAACTGGCCAAGACGAACCAATCCTGTAGCTGATTTCGGTTGCTCGCTGACGGTTGAGCTCATGCTGACATCTGTCTCCGGCACAATGTCATCACCAAAAATAACATCCGAAGCCTCTTTACCACAGAGCTTGTTCAGTACGACTGAATACCGCTTGTACTTCTGCTTTGAGGTGTGAGTATGAGGTTTGGGGGGTGGAGGATGAGCCAGGATCTAAAAATCAAAGGCATTAAAAAAGAGCAAGACTAGAAAAGGTTAAATTCATGAAGACACTGACAGGCTAATCACATTGCTGGCAAAGAGCAACATGAAAGTAGCTCCGTGGGAAACTGGCACTGCATTTTTTCCGTGATGTTCGATCAAAAGGTTTGTTGGCAAAAAGCTTCTGGCTTCTCCAAATGACAAGGCGGGATGAAATGTCTATCACAGGATATGCCCAGCTGAAGGGTTTGTTAACAGTTGACTATTCTGTGGTATATTTCATCCCCGTTCTTCGAGCTTATGATCTGAAGAAGCCATGAGAAGTTTCTGGCAAGGATATACCATTGCTGTGCCTTTTAAGACCGGATATTGGTCAATCCAAGTCAAGAGTAAATCGGCTCATTTGGAGGAAATGACCAACTTCAACAAGAAAATTGTTGGCACATTTCCCCCCACACCACTCAAGGATTGTGTTTTCATGTTTCCCCAAGAGAACAGCAAAAACGTTAGGCCTATACCAGAGAAAAAATGTCCCCATATTAGGTACCAATGTGAGTATGAAACCAATCCAAGTCAATAAGCTCCTCATTAAAAACTAAAAACCTCAAAAAATTTTCACCAACCACGTTTTTGCAGTTATTTTCACCACATTTCCTTCCCTGCACAATTACCCACAAACATTGGAGCACCCTGCACCAACGCTCTGAAATTGGATCATTCCCAAAAGAAGCTCCATGAAATAGGAGCAAAAAGTTGCATTTCTATGCATTTCAACGAACAAACGGATTTGGCAGTTAGGCGTTTTCAAGCTTTTTTTTTGCGTCCTGAAATGATTACAGTGGAATAACAATGATTGCATGACGGGCCGACAAGCATTGGGGTAATCCTTGGTCGATCCTGATTCCCGAATAACAAATTAAAAAAGGAATTTAATTTAATAATGAGACAATTTTTATTTCCGGTGAGTATACATATAAAAACACACCAAAACTTAATGTTGCATGTGGTAGCCAACCCATTAAAACTGGCATAATGACAGCATAGAGACCGACCGGCTATTGATCAGTCACTTTTCAAGTGAACAAGAGAATGATTTTGTTTTGTTGTAGCATAAGCGATTGGCACAGCCTCCCAAAAAAGCAAAATCCATCCTGTTAATTTCAACTTCCCGTGAAGTCCACAAAAAAGACACCTATTGTCAAAAAAGCAGATTTAAAAAATCAAACAAAACCTTTCTCGCAACGGCAGAAAATTCCAACGTTTGCTGAGTCTGTTCAACATCTTCCGGCATCTGGGAAACAGTGAGAATCAACACGACGTTCGTGTGCGTTAGAAAGTAGCTCTTGAGCAGATGAGTGAGCTTAGAACTGCGGAATGGTGGCTGAACTACGCTCTTCGAATCGTCGAGATTCTTTTTGGCTTGATTTGCACGCATCAGCTTGAAACACTGACTGAGTGTCATCAGTGATGTGTTAATACTACCGGACTCCTTCAAACGTTGGCCGTTACTACCGGCTCTAGATGCACGTTCCGATCCAGCCAGGTCACAGATGGCAAACCTGAAATGATGTGAAAAGTGAAAAAAGAAACATCAACATCACCGATGCTATGATTATGCTACCTGCCTCGGACTGTTGCAGCAAAAGAGCTGAGTAGGCATCAAAAAAGTGAATTACTGCAGTGCAAGCATCATTGTATTACCTATGGCTCAACACCACAGATCACCAACTTGACGCTAATTATTTCTCCACACCGATTTGATTTGGAGATCTAAATAGCGTGTAGTTAGTTTGTGATCCAATTTCTGTGAACATGCAATCTCCAAGTTTCCATGCCTTGCTGACCAATAATTCTACATTTGTGTTCTTCTTTGCAGACAAAAAGCAACAAAAATTGGCACCACCAAATTGCTTGCACTGCAGTAATTGTGCATGACAATTTCATGACCAAATTCTATCCACCAAATTGGCTTACGCCGACAAGATTTCGGGACAATATTGCATGCAAACAACACTCAATAATCAATCTGCTTTCACTCAACTTTTCGAATAATCCCGGCAGTCACGACAAATTCTGCTCTTTCACTCTTTCAATTTCGGCAGGCACCAACGCGGCACACATAAATAGTAAGTACCCTTCAGCAGTCAGCTTTTCACGAAAATGATGATCCCATTTGACCAAAATCACATTTCAATGCATGCAGGGTGGCCACAGAAATTTTGGATTCAAATTCCATGATTTTCCAGAAAATTTTCAACGTTTTTCCAGAATGTCAATTTCAATTAATAATGTGATTTAGCAAGCCATTTAAGATAAAAAAACCAAACCAAAAATAAAAAATTCATCGACCGTCTTGATGGCATCCACCACCCCTGCAGCCATGCCCATATCCTCAGTATTGCACATTTTTCTTTGGTTTACTAACTTCAACAAATTACACATAAGAGCAGGTGCTAAAATTCTGGGAAATTAATTTTGGGAAAATCAGTTCTTTTGATCTCAACTTCATTGCACTTGACTTTTTACAGCAACCAGTTGTCCAAATTCAAATGTGGCAAAGGGAACATTTTCGTGCACCTAGTCAGAAATCAAAGTTCAGGTTGGAAAAACAAAATCTGGTCGTGTTTTTTAGAATGAAGTGCAATTCTTCCTACAGATCTACCACAATAAGAAGAGGCAGAAAACTGAAATTTTGCAGACATAGGGTTTCCCGAAAACATTTCGCCTAAATTTGTGGAGTTGTTCCTTACGGCAAAACAAATCGAAATTAAGCAGTAAAACAAATTGCTCCGGACCCCCATTTCCATGTAATGCCCAGCGGTGTAATGGTAAAAAAATCTGGACCATACGTTCAAAATCCAGGGATGTAATTTCAGGTTTTTGCTGTGGGGGCACCTTTCAAGGAAAGACTTAGGCACCGATCCATTCGGGGGAGTCTGGGGGGTGGAGCGCCCCAGTGATTGTGGTGTGGGGCGTAGCCCCAGCAGGGTTCCAAGGGGCAAAGCCCCTGGCGGGGGTCTGGGTGCAGAGCCACCAGAAGCTGAAGAAATTTTGAAATTTTGGGTTCATTTTGAGTGAAGTAATCGTGTTATCGAGCCAAATTTCACTTCACACCATGTTAACCGAGCAATGATGATGCTGTGACGATGGCTTCGTTTTCTTCTGGTCACTGACTTGGCATCAGTCAATGACTGTATTTTCCATGATTTCAGGTAGAAATCACAAGCATTCCATGATTTTCCCTGATTTTCCAGAGCCATGTCAATTCCATGATTTTCCATGATTTTCCCTGATTTTCCAGAATGTGGCCACCCTGTGCATGATTGGATTGCTGATTTCGATGGCACAGGTTCACCACAATTGGCTAGCAACCTAACCTGCCTGAATGAACATCAACATCATTTCAACGGAGTTGTTCTCAGTATTCAACATGGGCAGCATTTTTCCAACTTCCAAAAATGGCAAAAACAAATTCCGAGGGAAGCAGAGCTTTGTAACAAGCATGGAAAGGGATGTCACATTTCACGCATGGAGTGGTAAAATGAATTTTTTGGCTGAATGCCGAGATTGTTTCAACGATGTTTTGTGTCCCAATTTCCTCTTGGTCAATCTCTACTTGGCAAATGGTATCAGTTTGAGTGTTTTTGTCCGAGTGTTTCCTTGTTCCAAAGTTTGTTTAGTTCGAGTTGCATTTTCTCAGATTTTATCTTTGTCCAAATGGTTTTTGGTTGCAATGTGTTTACACATGCCTTTGATAATCAATCATGAATGAGGATTTATTCAAATGGCATTTGGTCAGAATTTGTTCTTGGCCGAACGACTTTCTTTCCAAATTGGAATTGTTTCCAGAAGCACATAGCTTGAATATCTCTGCTGCAAATTTGAATTCATCCATGACTGGGTAACCTCATATCTCATTTGGCTGGAAAATGCGACAAATTCAACACACACTTTCACCATCTTTCATGCAGCAAAGTTAATGTTGGATTTGCAAAGCTGAAATGAAGATGTCAAAATAGGTACATTTTAAAATGGAAATTTCCGCAGGTGTGATGCACGAGCACCTAAGAATTATGCAAGTAAAGAAATCAAGACATGATAAAATGGAAGCTACATCCTGTTACCATAGGTGTGAATCGAACGTATGTTACATGTGTGCCTTGGTACCCACATGTGTAGGGCACATTCACGTGCAGCAAGATTTTCTGTTTTGGTGAATGCAAGCTGAGACGTGATGAAGAATTTTAAATAAACCAGCTAGGCTGTGCAGCAACAGCTAGGCTGCAGTCTCGTAGTCAGCTGAATGTGAAAGGTTCTGGCAATTTTATTGGTGCTGCCGCAAAGTGACAGATTTTAGTTTTTTCATCTTACAGCTGGAATTGGAACCCACTATGGGCAATTGCTGGGATCAACATTATGACAAAAAAACAGCTAGGTAGAACAAAGAGGAGCACCTACCTACATGCATAGTTTTCTGACAAATATGCCCCGCGATCCAACCTAAATCTGACCTCAACCAACCTAAATAAAAATCCCAACCTAAACTAACCTATTATCCTTTCACTCTGAGTTGGCGTCTGAGTTTAGTGATTGATAAACTGGGAGTTAGTATCTGAGCTCCAAGAACCCGATTGATCGTACCCTGAACTGCAACAGGTTAGTATTTTTCTTCGTCGCATTTCATATTTTCAAATCTGCAACATTTTCAACTCAGGCATCCCTGAACAAATTTTGGCGCGACGCCAACTCAGAGTGAAAGGACTTTAACCTCTAATGCCCAGTTTATCCAACGATAGTTAAACTCTAGTTAACCTATGGTTAGCTAATCATTGATTAATTATTTAACCAATGGTTAAACTCTAGTTAACGAGTTTGGTTTATTGCCGCTTTTTAACCTATAGTTAGCTAATCATTGATTAGCGAGTTAACCATAGGTTAACCTATGGTTAAGCACAATTTCGACAAATTTGGCGGCCATTTTTAACCATCGAAATTCGCGCATTTTCTCAACATTTATTTTTGCTTCTTGTCAGACCCAGTTTTCCGCGTTCCCTGACTTGTCCGAAGCGTTTTATTTTGATTTGCTTCGCGTTTTCTGTCTCATTGTTGTCATGGAAACGCATTTTAAAACAAATTGGCAACAATTTGGGCTGATTTCTGCTCGGCACTGTTGTTGAAAAGGTGCATATCGCGCGGATCAGAGCACGCAATGCTTGCATTTTTACGCATTGTTTTGGCTCTTTTGCGATATTTTTTTATTGTACTCCCAATTCACTGTTCATTTCAATCCTTTCAATTGAAGAAAGCACATCTCGGAACAGATGAAACACGAAGAATTTGCGTAAAAAGTTGGCATTTTCATGTGTCGTAATTTATTCAACCCATTTCGAATAATTTTGAACTGAAACGCTGCTGCGTTTATAATTCCAACCTTGTGAACGTGCCTATGAAACATCCTCGCAAATAATTTGGGTCGTCGGTTGCTTGCTGGACACTGAAAAAAGTCAGAAAAACGGCCAAATTCCTTCAAAATAAAAATCTCCGCGACTGCCAGTGTGGCCTCATTCTGTCATTTTCT
Source organism: Sinentomon sp. SZTP_YWyxl (assembly GCA_030068105.1). Lineage (NCBI taxonomy): Eukaryota > Metazoa > Arthropoda > Protura > Sinentomata > Sinentomidae > Sinentomon > Sinentomon sp. SZTP_YWyxl. The sequence goes on along the minus strand of JASGXE010007339.1, from coordinate 2,099 downwards.
GCAAAATTGAGCAGCACTCCAGAAATCAGAAATCGAATGGTTTCCATGGCAACGGAACTGTGCTTTTCTCACTTTCCTTTTAGCTTGAATCAAAGCTTCAGAAATCCCATCCGCAATTTGATCCATCGCAGTGAGTGAAATTTGTAAAACGCTCACCTTGATGAATAATCCAAAATAATTGGGATTTTTGGCAGCTGTTTGCAGACGTGATGCAAATTGAACAATAAGGATGTTTTGCTTTTCGAAAAAGCAAAGGTGCACGGCCTTCTGGAAAAAACAACCTTTCCCGCAGATTGACCTTTTCAGAGAAAAAGGTTGCAGAGTTCACCGGGTTGATGTCCAAACTTTCTGCGTTGGTGTCGATGGAAGAATGGCAGAAAAAGGGAACCACGACAGGACATCAATGCCAAGAATGCAAGTGGGAACCTACCCACTATCTTGGAAAGGCGACCACCTTCAGATGAGATGAATGGCAAGAGCGCATTTCCCTTAGAAAACCGAATATTTTTTGATTGTTGACAAAAAGTCTGCTCGATTCTGCATTTTGAGTCGTCTTTCATGAAATTAGTGATTGTCAGTTTTGTTCTCGTTTTACACAGCCGACACATAAGAGCATCCCAACCGCTAATCAGCGAAAAAGGGATGATTAAAGTTAATCACTGATTACTGGCTTTTAACCATAGGTTAAGCTTTAACTACTGTTCAATAAACAGAAGAACTTAACCATAGGTTAAATTTAACTAATGGTTAACTTTAACTATCGATTGGTTAATTTCCATGGCAACGAATTTAACTAACGATGGAAAAACCAAAATCGATAGTTAAGTGTCATTTAACCATTGATTAAAGTTAACTATCGTTGGATAAACTGGGCATAAGCCAGATAGTCAGATGACCAGAGGCGAGGAGTCAACAGCGACCAGATGTCCTGCTTCGATAAAAATAATACGAGGGACAGAAAATTCTTAACTTGAACCACTTTTAGGTGCATGACAGGATTTTAGCCCAACAAGAAAAAACGAATTGGGCAAGTGATATCGGTCGGTGTGTATCCGTCACCAAAATGTTCCATATTGTGATGGCAACAACTAATTGGTACACCCACCTGCTGACACTGATGCGGTTCTTGGAGGTGTCTTCTCTGACCAAGTAGACTGTGAAGATAGCATGGGACCTTGATGAGTTAGGGTTCAGGAAAGTTGAAGCCACTTTCAGATTCCTCCATCCGAATTCAAGAACCTCCAAGGCTTCCTGAATTGATCGTACGCATACCTTTCTTTCGCCTGCAGGAAACAAATAAAAAAAAACTACGCATTACAAAACTGATCCGGGATGAAATTCCAATTACAGCACTCTTGGCCAATTGGTTGGTAAATGCATGATCTTGGCCATCAAAAACCTCAGCTTGTGCAGCTATATTTCTTCAAAATCAAATTCCATAATGTGTTCCATGGATAAATCCTAGGCTTTTTAGCATAATCCTTGGACTACAAAGACCTGCATTTCCATTCATGTCCAGACATGCCACTTTCAGCTTTGACAGTTTGCCACCCACCAAATTCAGACACGACACGTCACATCTTTCCGAAATTAAGTATATCAAACTAAATGCGAAAATAGCACAAATGGGTTAAAGCATAAGGATCCATCCAATAACTATAAAAAAAAAGAATTGTGTGAAATGGCAATGAAAAATTAGGATGCAAGAAATTGTGCTTCCTGTGGAAAATAGACATAGATGTGTATCCGCAGTGACTGAAATTCAAGAAACGAGTGAAAAGGCAAAATGCTGTTTAAAACAGAAGAAGGCACAGCGGAGCCATTGTGTTATTTTGTCCATTTGGATGAAAATCAAAGCAGGCCATTCTGTGACTTTAGGCATCTCATCCCTGCAAATTAGGTAAAACACAAGTACATGTGCCATTTCACGTGAAGCAACACCCACAGAAACAAAAAAAAAAAAAAAAAAGAAAAGAAAAAACAAAGAATGTGTACATCTAAAACTTGGGACGGATGGATGGACGCAGGGGCCATGGAATGTAATCGACTCACCTTCCCTAGAAAAGAGGCAAGGCATCATTTTTGCTGAGGAAAAACAA
>JASGXE010007338.1:0-50812 GCA_030068105.1 Sinentomon sp. SZTP_YWyxl | reverse complement strand
GGTCACTTTCGCTCTGGTTTATTTTAACTTTTGAAGCAGTTGCTTGCAAATGAAAAGGATCTTGAGGATGACCAAGTCTTTTCCAGGGGCTGAAAAATGTTGCTAAGTCATCAAATACAAGCTTATTTCTCTCCACTTACAAAGAACACACAAGCATTGTTTCAAGTTGGAAATGACTAGACTTGTTAGGATGATGAGAAGTTCTCTTTTTATTCTAGAACTTGGGAATGCCTGGGAACTCCTAAAATGGAGAGGTTTTCAGAACCAGGAATATTTTCAATGAAATAATGTTCTAGAACAAATCTTAATGGGGCTGCAGGGCAGTGTCTGTTGGCACAAAATGAACATTTCTGTTCATGGCGCCGTTTCATTACGCAATCTAATAAGCCTCCAACAACTAGGCCCTTAAAAGGTCATAGAACATTTTGAGTAACCAGAGTACCTTATCATTGGTATAGGCCTAATGGTGAAATGTTTCCTAGACCATCCTCTAGCCATATGCCGAATGGGTAGACAATTGGCCAACCCAAATGCCCACTACCCGTAAAACCATTCAGCAAATTTCTATCCGGAGCATGTTGTGTCTGCTGACGTTTTTCGTAGGCCAAACTCCGTATGTCCTCCATTACACCACTGTAAATAATAAACCTAATAGTCTATGCAAATGCAGTCAAAATCAAAAGTCAATATGCTGGTTTGAAACAAAGACCAATCATTCTTCGTTGACTTCAAAAATGGGGCATTAATTATTTATAATACCTAATATAATGTGAAGATCAAAAACTAGGTACCTACCTACCATTTTTTCAACAAACTACCTACCTACTCAAAAAGTGGAAAGAAAAAACGGTTTGCTCCTTTCAATGGATAATAAAAAATCATCTCTTGGAAATTTGTTGTGAGGTTCAAAGATAACAACTTTACACTGTAGGTACCATTTTGGTTGACGTTGATCTATGTGGTTTCACTTCTCTTGGTCGCACGGCATTTTTGGACGTTAGTGCTGCTGTTGAGCTGGAATGGGTTATCGTCGTTTGCATTGATGACATTGTTTCCTGCAGCTGAGAGAACTGAGGAGATTGTCACCGAAATGGTACAGTATGATGTTTATACAGGGTGATCCACAAAAATCACCAGGTCAAAATTTCTGCTAAGCAGTCTAATTTGTCATCCCTTGACTATGGTGAGGAGAAGAATCAGGCAAACAAGAAAATGTGCTTTTTTGCTGCCACCAGGACTTAGCGTGCAGTTTTCACCGATATGGGGAATGAATTAATGTGTCGAAAACTTGTTATTCAAAACTGGTGTTTTTTGTGAATCACCCTGTAACAATTGTGACCATTCGCCATCATCCATGTTCGTTCCTTCCTATTTGTGCTTAGATACGATGAGGATGAGGCCAAGGCAGCCAGGGATGCACAAGAGCGATCACGTTCAACGCTACAGCGTTATCTGTTCTACTGCAATCGCTACCTTAACCATATGCAGTCGTTGAAGTTTGAGCACAAATTGTATGCATCGGTCAAGGAGAAGATGGAAGAGATGCAACAACACAACATGTCCTGGATTGAGGTTGGTCTTTCTTCATTTACCACCTTCTCTTTTTATGGCCAGACAAACCAGCAACAAAGCATGTCTCGTATCTGGCTATTGGTCAGACTCGGGAACGGTCTAAATAATTGCAGGTACCTACCTATGCCTTGTGTGAACTTCAGATTAATTGTCAAAAGGAAAGAAGACAGACCAATTTTTTGACGTGGGTGGCTCACACGGAAAGTTGCGGATCAGCCTGGTGTTGACTTTTCCTTCAAAATGTAGAATTTTGCTAATTGTGCAGTCATTTTTTCCAAAAACACTGATTATCCAATGCCGTGTTGTGTTGCTGAATACGAAAAGTTTTCTTTTTGCGAAAACTATTGTCCTTGTGTCCTCATTCGTGTTTATTAATTTGTTTTTGTCCCTTGCATGAATGAGTGCTGTGTGTCATTGCAAATGAAAGGCTGTTGCTTGTGGTCATTCTGGTGTTCGGAGTGAGGGAATATTCCCAAAATTCCCGGGAATATTTCCGGTATATTCCCACCCCTCTGGGAAAGTTCCCGGGGGAATATTGGGATGATGGCGAAATGACTCATGCTATTATGAAAACTAGCAATATGTGATGAATGATAATCTTATTCAACAACCACAAACTAGATTCTTGAGTTTGAAAAAAATTGAAGTTCCCGTGGGAAAATCATATGTTCCTTAGGGCCTGCATGGAATTATTCTCAAAAAATTCCCAGAAATATTCCCAAAAAATTCTAATATTCCCAAAATTTCCAGGAATATTCCCAAAATTTCCGGGAATATTCCCAAAATTCCCAGGAATTTTCCCAAAGTTCCCAAGGAGGGAATATTCCCAAAATTCCCGGGAATTTTCATTTCTTCTCAAAATTCCCGAAAAAGGAATATTCCCGCAAGAGTAAATTCCCGGGAATTTACGAACACTAGGTCTATCATGCCAGAAACGCCAAATGCCGGTAGGTGAACTGGTAGGAAAGTACATATTCATTGCATTGTTCAGCGGTTCTGGCAAACCGCTGGACAAAACTGGGATGCCCAGAATGAAGCTCCGTCTTGTCTTGTCTAATAATTTTTGGAGTCATTGACATGACCATTAATTAGTGTTTGATTCTCTGCTTATTACAGGTTCAGTTCTTGAGAAAAGCAGTTGACATCCTTTGCTTATGCAGACAGACACTGATGTACACATATGTCTTTGCGTACTATCTCCGAAAGAACAATCAGTCTGTCATATTTGAGGTTTGTCATTTCATTCATTCAAGTATTTTACCTGCTGCATGCAATCTCATCTGATTTGCTGTTTGCAATTATTGTTGTTTTACACCAAGTTTGGGAGTTGTTGCTTGAAATTGAATAACGAAAGATTCCTGAATAAAAAAAATCACTTCGTGGTTCCCAGGCTCATTCTTAGCAAAATCTCGGGAACAGGCAAAATTCTTTATCTGACCGGACACCTGTTCCTCATTTTCAACTCAGTAGTGGATGTTTCAAATTTGGGTGCATCCATATTTTTTTGCTTGGGACAATGAGTAGCGCTGTACATTTAAATAAAATTTTTGCAGCACTAATCAGCTCACGAAATTGACTTGAGATGGATGCAAGTATAATTGGGCAGTACGACTAGAAAATCGTGAAAAAAGAGTTTTCCCACACTGCACATTCCAACTAACTAGGCTTGATTCTTCTTCCAGTCTCAAGTGGGGAACTGCTCTTGTTTTAGAAATTACTTGAAATGTAGCATTTGCATTATCGATAAGCAGAAAGAAGTAACTATCATGTTGTTTCCTTCCTCAAAACAGTGAAAACTGCCATTTTGTTTGCAAAAGTTAAAGAAAATAATTTTGATAGGTATCTTAAACCTGTTCTGTTTGTCTGCCCATTTGAGTTATGTGAGATAACTTCACTTGCGCACTTACAACTAGGGCATTACGGATACGAATACCGATTCTGGTTTTAAACGGTATTTTATCGGAAAATACCGGATCTGGTTTAAAATCAGATACGAACCACACCGCCGATAAAATATCGGCAAATTCGTTTTATTGAATTGAATTGTATTGGAAGCGGCAAAACTGTTCCATAACGACCAACAAAATTAGTTCGTTTTTGGCATGTTGTTAATTACTGTACCTGTGTTTTTTTAACAATTAATTTTAATTTAATTTAAGGTTAATTTGCATGGGCAAGGCCCTGGCACAAATCAGCAATGTAGCCACACTAATATCCTCACCATTTCCAAAGACACTAGGATGTAGCAGATTCCATTCATTGACGGTTCTAGTGACAAAAGAATATTTTCCAACATCCTTGTGGGAGCACTGTGCTCGGGAGTTTAAAATCATGGTCATTCCTCCCCAAGTAGCTAGCAGGAGCTAAAAACTCTTTTATATTTGACCAGTCTTGAGATTTTTTTTGAATTTGTATGAATGAGAAAAAAATAACCTGTTGCTTGAAAAAAAAAACAGAAAATTACTTAAAAAATAAACCTTTTGGCGAAAGTTAACAATCTGACAAGAAAACATTGATTTATTTGGCATGTATCCTGATGAAATAGTTGGTAACCAATGAGTTGCTATGCCTTTTAGTACAATTGAAGAAAAAATTTTTTATCGGAAATGTCGGTAAACTTGAACAAGAAACCGGTAATCGATAATATCGGTAAAATAGCATATCGGTAATGCCCTACTTGCAACGTCCTTCTCGGAGTGACGTCATGCTTGCATCGTATATTGAATGCAACCTCAGAAATTGCATTGTAAGTTCAACAAGCTAACAGAAGTTCAAGAGCAAAACAATGATGTTTGGCGATTAACGATGACTGGTTCGCATTTGGCGTTGTGCCATTGTTGTGAGGTAATGCTTTTTTGGGTGCTTTTCTTAGGTTATTTTCATTTATTATTGTTTCCCACCATCGTAGGATAACCAGCGTGATCTGGAATCGGCAACAGAAACACTCTCAGAGTATCTCGAACGGGATATAACCCAAGAGAACTTGGCGGACATCAAACAGAAAGTGCAAGACAAGTACAGGTGGGCAATTGAAATTACAACAGCTGGATGTAATTAAACTGGGAATATAAATTGGAGGGGATATTTGAACATGATGGATGGCTTTTACTAGGGGGGTGCGCCGTGGTTGCAGGTTCACGTCCTGCACCCTGTAAGGGAGATCGGTCGGCCGTCTGACGACTAACCGATTCTCCCGACCAAGATAACCACAACCTTCTGTTTGTGTTGTCCTTGTGCCGTTTTTGTTCTGTCTTGTCTCGTCCCCCTCTTTTGGAGTTGCCAGCAATCGGTCAACCTGGAAGGGGTTAGCCTATTTGTTGCATGCTTTGTGTCACCACAATACTCCACTTACCGCAGGCCGGCTGCGGCCATGAGTATTGCATGGCGGAAATCAAGTCAAAATCAATGATGGATGGCTCTTACTAGGAGAGAGAGCGAAAGGTAGACAGAGGAGGGGGGAGAGGGGGGTAGAGGGACGGAGAAAGAGACAGACAGAGGTCGACACTGTCCTCTCCACAGCATGCTGAATCTTGTTCACATTGTGGGACCATTCTCAGTCCTGCCTCAGGAACAATGTGATAAACATTGTGATGAACAAAGTGTGATGTGATGAACAACACTGCGATGAACAAAGCGTCACAGGAAAAAGCGATCAAAAGTTGAGATGGCCCCATTCTGACCCTGTTGCACTGTTTAGGAGGAGATGTTTAGGAGATGCATCGGGACTGGCTGTGCATATCAACTCAGCACATGATCATGACTTACGACATGAGTGAGAAAGTCATGTGCCTTGGGACTTGCACATCACACACTCATCAGTCAGTCATTCATGACAATGTGCTCAGCCTGTGAGCACCATAGGCAAGCAAAAGTGCACCCTCTCCCTCCTGAACAGTGCAGTGCAGCTGGATTAGAATGTGGGCCAGGCCAATAATGGCCATCACAACTCCACTGCGCTGATCACTTTGTTCATGAAGAGGGACTGCGAATGATCCTGCAGCGTTGGACCACACGCGATGGAACATAAAACGGTCATGCTCAGAATTCAACTGATGCAGAAGGTCAATCTCGTCCGGTTAGGGCGGCTCATACAAATTTAATGGATTATCTCAAACTTTTCTTTTTTTATTTATAATGTCAAAATGTCATTTCAGATCTGTGAGTCCAATACTGACTCAGATTTTGCCAATAACACCGAGTTTTGCCCAAAATGCAAATTCGCTGGGCTTTTGTCACAAAGCGATCGATGCTTCATGAGTCATTTTCACCATTTTTTTTTTCAGCACAATTTTGAACTTTCGATCGGTGTTTCTGAGATAGTCTCAAAGGCAGAGAAATTTGGAAGACTGAACGGAAAAATATCCCAAATTGAGTGACAGTCGAAATTTCAGATTTCTTACCCAAAGAGCTGCTGCAGCCCCATTTCCAATATGACTTGGAGCTTGACCATCACGAGTGTAAATATAACTGCCAAAACACATGGAAGGAGAATTCAGAATATATATTAAAATCCTGGCTTCGTCACTCAATTTTTCATGACATTTTCAACATTTTTGCCTGCTCACACTTTAGAAAATAACCGCCGTTTTTTCGGGTCAAGGATCAAGAGTTCCAACAGGAGATTTTCAAACAAATGACTGTCCAAACCTTATCCATGTGAGCTGTGAGGCTGAAAATTTTTATGCACACTTCTGTGATGCATGCAAACATGTTATCAAAATAAATTTAATCGGTTGAGAAACATGGAATTTGAATTTTTTATATGGGCCCCCCTTTATGTATGGTCAGTTGGCAGCTGACAATTTTCCAAACAAAATAAAAAATTGCATTCTTGCATAAACACATTGTTGACTCAGAGAAAGAAGTATTTATATTTGAGTGAGTTGAGGGGAAATTAAAAAAAAAAAAAAGAAAGAAAGAAAAGGAAAGCAAATAGGTGATGGGAAATGGAGTTGTGATGAGCAGCGAAAACGCGAAAACACACAGGAGCATGGTGAAAGTGTTCCACAACATTGGAACACTTTCACCATGTGAAGCATACACTCGCAAACTAGGAGCCTCGTCAGACTTGAGGCTCGTCAGAATGGACAGATTTTTGCATCAAACGTTTTTTTAGTTTGTCCATACAAAATAGATTGTAGCAGCAACAATGAGCAATGGTCAAAGGTCCAATGTTCTCCTTTGCACATTGATGAAAGTGACAATCTGATTTGGACAGACTATCTTAAAAAGTCTGATGCAAAAAATCTGTCGCATTCTGACACGGCTTGAGATAAATGTCTTTTGTTCATTTTATATTTCCCAGGCCTGCTAACACACAGAACATCGCTGATGTTCAAATTTATTTCGGACAAATTCTGATGCCACAAAAAAGTTTTTTCGGACCACTAAACCAGTCCATTTCTTCTCTCTTTGTATTGGCAGGTATTGTGATGGACGCAGGAAAGTCTTACTCGAACATGTTCATGAAGGCTATGAGAAAGATTGTTGGGAATACATGGAATGAAGCAAGAAGATGAAGAGCGAACGGATGGCTGCGGCTTAATCCGCTTTTTTATCTCTTTCCCTCTTCCGCTTTCCATTTTAATCCTTGATTCAAAAAATTGGAGTCAATCGACAGTGTCACTGAATAGTGAATACCTATTCAGGGTGGCCGGAAATGTGAAAATTCTTGTTTGTGCGAGGTTTTAGTGTGTTGAAAAGCTTAAGTTTGGAGGTTTTTGGCGCAACATATGAATTCTCTGGTCTGATCTCATACTCTTCAATTTAGCCACCAACGGACCTTCTTGTCATTGCCTTTCTCCTCTTGATCATAGAATGGTGAGATGCATTCCTCCTAGAGGACCCTTTGGTTATCCTCAATCACTTTAAATGTGAGTTTGGAAAACAGACAACATGACATCACAAACTTCCAAGCTGATGTGAGGTGATTTAGTAGAGCAACCAAAGGTATCCTGAATGAAACGTCTTGCCGTTCCACGATCAAAAGAGGAGAAACGACGAGAAAATCATTGGTGACAGTCGAACACTCCTTGCTACAAAATGAAGTCAGTTGAAACACTGCCATCTACAAATATTATAAATCAAACACTCCTGGCGACAAATGATGTTATTCGATCATCAATCCCAGTGACAATAATGATCTTGGTCAAACACTCGCAGAGACAAATGATGTTAGTCAAACACTTCCAGTGACAATAATGATGTCTGTCGAACACTTCCAGTTGCAAACATGTTTGTCAAACACTCCCAGTGGCAATTAAGTCAGACACTCCCAGTGACAAATGATGTCATTCAAACACTTCCAGCGAAAAAATGTCAGCCAAACACTCTCAGCTACACATTCAAACACTCCCAGTGACAAATGATGTTGCTCAAACACTCCCAGTGACAATTGGTGTTAGTCGAACACTCCCAGTGATAAAATGATGTCAGTCAAACAGTCCCAGTTGCAAATGTCAGGTAGCCCTACACTCGCAGCTGCAAATGTTATTCAAGCACTTCCAGTGACAAATGATCATAGTCAAACACTCCCAGCTACAGACAGAACAGAATATCTCGGGGATGTTTTTGTAAGATGGTTTTTTGCCCTGTCAGAAAATTGCGCCTGATTTTGTGGTTTTTGCAAGTGTTGCTTGCATTTTTCTGTCTGTGCTTCTTTTTGGCAAAGCAATTTCTTCCTGAGCGTTCAGTCATCTTTTATAAATTCAGGGTCTTGTTTTCTGAAAGGATTGTAAAAATTCTGTAAAAATCTCATGTTAATATTATTTATATTTTACGGATTCGGACACAGTTGGTTCTTTTTTTAGGTTGTTTGCCTTTGCATTTTTTAAAACAACAAAATAAATTAGATCTGTGAATGTGTCGGCATGCCTGGTCTATCTTGTGATTTCTCTTCTTCTGTTTGATGTGTGATGCGATACCCCTTGTTTATTTGATTTTTGTTCTTTTCGTTTCAGATTAATATAGATCAATAACTGGATATTTGATGTTAGATTTTTAAAATGTTTAAGCCACCGCCAATTCAGATTTAATAACGTACCTATATTAGATAAAAATGTAAGATACGCAATTGACGGTTAGTTTTAACCTGACACCTTTGTCAGACTTTATAGATGATTAGTGATCGTTTGTGATTCTATTGTTGTGCAGGAATTCCCGCGAAAGCAAATGTAAAAAATTGACACGTAGTAACTCACGAAACATAGCTTACATCTCATCAGATGGGCAGTCCTATGATTGAAGTTGGGCGTTACCCGGATTATTTAGCCAAAGGTTGCATGGTTTTTTTTCCAAACATTGGGGTGGGGTCATTCACTGCACCTGTTGATTTCCAATTTGCTGCCGAAGCATCTTCATTTGTTGAATTTCACCCCCCCCCCCCCGCCTATGGACAGGGTTCCCACAGTCAGGGAAATGAATCAAAAGTCAGGGAAAGTCCGGGAAATGCCCAAAAATATGCGAAAAGTCAGGGAAAATCGCATTGGTTCATATGGATCATCAGGATCCCGTGAGCCTGAAAATTATATAGAAATGAAATTTTGAGGTCAAAATGAACACTCAAATTTGTAAATTTCTTCCTGCCTCAGGCACCGTAACGCCTGCGGTGGGCTTTGAAGCAACGCTTAATTTTGGGATTTTGGAAGCTACATTTTCCTTCAGTTTGGTCAGGAAATGGCTGGGCAAAGGTCAGGGAAAGGCAGGGAAATGGATTGACAAAAGTCAGGGAAATGAAAACTCAAAAAGTTGTGGGAACCCTGTATGGAATTTCATGTCCTTACGCTATCTTTTATTTGTGCCTGTCTCGAGTACTTTCTGGGGTGGCTGCTTGCATCGCATTGCCAAACGAGGTTCTTCTAAGCTGTGAAAAGAGACCACATCTGGTCGGTTGGTTTGGTTGATCTGCTCTGCATGAAGCAGGCAAGCTTCGTCCATGGAGCATTAAAGCGACTTATGACAAAGACATTTGCGACTTCTTATGCATAAAACACACCATCTGTTTGAATATGACGTCTTCATGTCGGAATTTTCTCACTTTTTCCCAAGTCTGGAGAACCGCAGCAAGACATCCCTCGTTCTTTTTTTCTTGCAAACATGTTCGGGTCTGAACAACTGTTCAAGTGCAGCATTGGCAACAAAACAAAGGTGGGGGGAGATTGATGGGAATGTGCTTGGGGTGAAAGACGACTTGCACAGTCACTTTTCATAAAATGATAAATGGAATGGATTTTTGATCTGGTCGCACAACCCAAAAATGCTCGCAATGTAAGGTATTTGTGCAGGAATCATTTTACGCTGCTCTGTATTTTAACGGCTGCAATTTTAGGGATCTTTCATCGGCAGAAAAAACAATGAGAAGAGCGTGTTTTATGGTTTGAGAGGATTCACTGAAGCGCATCTGTTGCCAATTTCAAAAGTCAAAACAGATCTTTCCCCGATTCCAGTTTTCGAAAGTTTGCATTTTGTGTGTCGTCGTTGTTGCTGTGAAAATGGTCGTTGCATTGTGATTGAATGCAGGTGATTGTACTTTCCTGATTCTGATTTTGATTCCTCTCGTCAAAATTATTCAGTTGTTGCTTTGCATACAAAAATCTTATCTGTTTTTTTTAAATGTCCTTTGTGCTGTGTTGTTTTGGTTTGGTGCGTCATACCATACGGTGTTTGAAGCACAGTGTTGGCAAATATGCACCAAAATACATGATGGATCACACAATAATTTCAATTGAGGGGGCAGTCATGTCAAATGGCAACATTCCGTAATTGTTGACAGATTTGGCCCATATTTTAACGACACTTTGGGATGCTTTGGACATCATTCTGTGCAAAATTTCACCTTTGTAGCTCAACTGGTTCTCAAGCCACAGCTGATTTTGATACGATTAGCACTTCAACTTCGGCTGGTGCCCAGCTCAAACAATGCGACATATGGTGCCCAAATTTGTCATACATACATGTTTAAAAATGTGAAAATTGGAGTGATGAAGCCAGATTTGCATTCCCATCGCTCTCTGTGCAGGAAATGATAGTGTTTTGGCTGTACGTGCTAGACTTTTCCCTTTCTCTGTAGTTCGACGGCAATTAAAAGCCCTACAGAGGGTCAGAAGTAATTGTAATTTAAAATCTGGCTTCATCACTCTCCACTTCTGACACTTTTTTACGAGTACATAATTATGTATGCCAAATTTGATATTTCTGTGAGCTCAACATCCTGAGATACAGCTGCACAAAGATATCCGAAAGGTGGAAAAAATAATTTGCAGCAAATGAAGAATGAAAACTGGCAATGTCCACTGTTGCAATTGGAGCGCTGTTGCCGATACATGCCTAAATGATGCTAATTTCACCTCCATTGTCGTTTTGGAGTTCAGAAATGAATTCTACAGGGTCAAATTAATAAAAAACATACATCTTCAAACAAGGCAAAAATGCCATTTTTTTACCAAAATAGACTTGACTGCCCCCTTAAATAATTATGCATGAATATTAACATTGTAAACATGTGTGAATATCATTTTATGATTAATTTAATGCGCTTTTCCATTTTCTACCACGTCTTCTTATTTATTGGCTGGATGAACATTAACAAAGCCCCTTTTGACTCTCTGCATTTTGTTTGCTCAGTTTGGAAAAAATTGGGAAGCCCCGTGAGATGTTTTCCTTCGGGGACTTCTTTCTTGCGCTCTTTGTGAAACACCCTCCTCTGTTTTGAATCTAAAAAGTTGAGGTGTTTGCATGGGGAGTTGCATTGAAAAAAGACTGGATGTTCGTTTTAGATCGTTCTTCTGTGTTTGGGAATTGAGATCCTTTTTGGATGCTGTGTGAAGATGTCATCTCCCAGTGCAATTTGTTTTGTCATCAAACGTGTGGCAAAACATTTCTCTGCTTCTGAAGGCCTATGTCTTCTCGGCAAAAACATGCATTCTCAGGTTGTCGATTCTCCTATTTTTCCCATTAATTTGGAATGTCTCCTATTTTCTCCTATATTTCCTATTTTTTTGGCAACCTCCTATTTTTTCGTGAGGTCTGTGGAAAATTTTGAAATGTCGTACGTCAATACATCGAATACTCATTCCGCTTTGGCCAGTGATTTTTGATGAGGTTTTGACTCAGGAGTTTTCATCAGTTGGCCTATGGCGATGAATCGAATTGTCTTTCTTCTTGACCAGTGATTTGATGAGGTCTTGCAACTGCAAGAATTTTCACCAGTTGTACCATGTCCAAACATCGAATTCTGATTCAGATTCTCCTTGACCACTGATTTGATGAATAAGATCTTACAACAGGAATGTTCATTTTCATACTGCATCAAATTGAATTTTCATTCCTCTTGACTTGACTTGACCCACTTCCTCTCACCATCAACTTTAACTACATCAATTAACACAGAAAACATTTTTGAAGCTTTGAGTGATCTTATCAATGATTGTTGGGTTTCAGCAGATGCTGACTTAACATTTCCCTCAAACGTGCGATTCAACTTACACACTACGTTTCAAAGGAATCACTCCTCTTTTGTCAAGTGCTGGAAGATGACCGTCATCTCTCAGCACTTGACAAAAGAGGAGTGATTCCCTTGAAACGTAGTGTGTAAAGGCCCCCACAGACGATCATTTTTACTTGACAGGTAAAACCATCAGTCCGACTGATCAGTTAAAACCAACGAGGTACAAAAATTGAGGGCTCGTCGCCGATCTGCTGTTGCAGTTGGGTCGTAGGAACTGGTCTGAACCCTCTATTTTTGTACCTCGTTGGTTTTAACTGATCAGTCGGACTGATGGTTTTACTTGACAAGTAAAAATGATCATCTGTGGGGGCGTTAATACACTACGTTTCAAATGAATCACTCCTCTTTCTTTTGTCAAGTGCTGAGAGATGACGGTCATCTTCCAGCACTTGACAAAAGAGGAGTGATTCCTTTGAAACGTAGTGTGTGAGTGACTCGCATGTTTGAGGGAAATGTTAGTCAGCATCTGCTGACACGCAACAACCATCTACATCAATTAATTCTTCATTTTATCCATTAGCATTGATAGAAAGATGACATTGTATAGTGGCGGCGGAATTAATGTACCCATACATGTGTTTTTCCCATTTAACTGTAGCCTCAGAAACTTTTTTTTTCTTTTTATTCTTATGCAGGTGGTAGAAATTAAAGCGCCATATTTCAACAAAACGTTCTAGAGATGCCAGATTTTGACCTCGGTTGCAAAAGAGGGTCCTTAATATCTGCAGCATAGAATTTTTGCCAAAATCTGAACGGTCACAATTTTTTACATGTATGAATACATTAATTCCGCCGCCGCTATACACTACTAAGAGCAATTATGCTAAATGGAGTAACCACGTGAGTAACCAGATTGATGTGAATGGGTACAAAATTGGTAATGGCTTAAAGATGTTCCTGCTGACCAACATGCCGTTTATTGTTCTCTGTGCAAGAAATCATTTGACATAAGAAATGGCGGCATAAGTCAGGTGAACCAGCACTGCTCATCTAAGAAGCATAAATCTTATGCTAATGCAGCATTTGCTACCGCGGACAAACCAAATTTTCTTTGGGGGCTGATTTGTCCACAAGCTTGTCATTCAGAAGCCTGGTGGTGGCTACCTCTCCCATCTAGGGCAGATTTTCCTTACAGCGGAGGATAAAATCTCTGGGGCTGAGATTATTTGGATCTTGAAATTTGTGGATTTCGGCATGCATTTCGCTCATGTGACGGCATTAAAGATGTCTTCAAGGCCATGTTTCCAGACAGTCAAATCGTGCTGACCTTTTCTTTACTTTTTAATGCCTAACTTCTAAACTTTCCTTTTTAACTCCAAATTGTCTGTGTTTGGAAAGCATCTCCTATTTTTTTTATGTAAAATCCCTCCTATTTTTTTTTTCTGGAAAATGCCTCCTATTTTTTTTTTTTTTTTTGGTTGACACCAATCGACACCCTGCATTCTGAATGTGTGCCCCTGGTCATTTTTATTTGGCAAGTCAAACTACTTTAGCCAGGCATGAAGTTGGCAGCACAGGGCACAATCCCATACAAATTGATGGCCTTGCTGCAACTAATATACATCGGAGCATGGGAATGGCCCCCACTTTCCTCTCAGTGCGGGGGGCATCCTTGCATAAATGGATGCACCATGCTGATCCACCAACGATGCAAAGGTCACACAGTAGAGCTGCACGGTATTGCGTCCGACGAACTTGCCGAATGCTTCCTTTTTATTTTCTCAAAAGCAAACTGGGCTGGCCAAGCAATGCGTCGTTTGACTCTCCTTCTTACTAAGTTCTTTTTCGTCAAAAAAGTCAATTCTTTTTCGTCAATTTGGCCCACAACCTCAACAAGGAATTAAGAAATGATATTTTTCATGTCAGCTTGCATTTCTGCACCCAATCCCAATGATGTGCCGACACATTTTGCTGTTTGGAGGGTAAACGGATTAGTTCTTGGAGCTTTTTGTTGTTTCGTTGTTCTTAAAGTTCAAGGACAAAGAAATGGTTCAAGATGTGGTTCTTGACTCAACCACGGTCGAGCATTTCACTATGTAATGCACAAATTTCAATATGCGAGGGCTCGTTATAAAGCTGAGAGAATCTGTGACCAGATTTGCAAATGGAAATTGTTATGATTGCAGTTGACGGAATACTGGGTCTCCAAGTTGACGGAATACTGGGTCTCTAAAATTTTCCTGTTGAAATCTCTGACCAGAAAACACGAAGACTGCAAATCAGTAGCAATCAATCAACCTTTTCGTGATGTCGATTCCCAGTGAAAAAGAGAAAAAAAAAACAGATTTGCAACCGATTGAAGATTGAAAGTGGGGACTGTGCTTTGATCACATTGGACTGTTGCTGGGGAGACTACACCCGAAGTTCAAATGTGCTCTGACCGCCCATCTTGTGCTGTGTGTGACCGAGGCATCTTATGCTGCTGTGAAGTCAACCGATTGAACAGCTCACTTTGCAAGACATTTATCCTTTCATGTCTTGAGGACACTACCACATCTGCTGACACTCTCAACAATTTCTGGGCAATTTTTCAAAACCATCAGCAAATTTTCTGCACCAAAACAACACTGCCTCAAGTTACTGGTACTGAGCATGAGTGTGACTGATCCGAACCCAATTGCAACACAATACTTTGCACAACAATACCATTACTCAAAATCCAGCTGCCCAATCCACTGCTGTAGGAAACAGAAACACTGCCAGATGTGGCTGACTAATTCGGCCTAATAAAACCGAATTTGGCCCAGGCACCTTATCGATTCAATCTCAGATCTAAGCCATTGGCAGGCTTGGTAGTGACTGATGTTTCAGTGCAAGACGTTGCCAAAATGGTGATTTCAGAGAGCATCAGTGCAGCTGAAACTGCCTTCTGCCACTTAAATTGCAAAGCCACATCAATGTGAATGAAGGAAGGGAACTTCTAAAGGTTCAGAAAGTTTCAATTTCCACGTGCCAATCCAACCGAGTCCTACCTAATAAGACCAGCATTGCCATTACTTTTTGATTCCCCTTCCTTCGCAGAGGTAAAATGACAGAAACCTTACGTGATTGAAAAGTTTAGATCATTACGGCTTGACATCACTGTAGACATAAACCTATTCCGGATTCGAAACATTCATTGACTCCTTTGATGCAGCCGCAATGAAAGGTTGTGCATCCCTGTATTTTGTTGGGGCAGTTAATTTTTTTTGCTCCAGAAGTCCAAAGCATCTGATAACAGACTTTCGGTGAGACGACAAATAATTTTTTGGTTTTTTTTTTGTGTTTGGTTGGCTGCTGCGCCAGCTTCGTTCTTGCATTTTTGGGAGAAAATGGAGATGTTCGGAAGTGGGCATTGCTCAACAGTAGTTGGAAGAATGATTGAGCTGCGAGGTCGCTGAGCCAGACTGCCTGCAACAGCATGCGATACTTTCCAATTTTCTGTTTTCATGGGGTTGCCAGCACAGCATATTCATATGGCCAGGATTCCTGGATTAGTAGTGCAGAAAGGTCTGTTTTGGGGGAAGGGCCTTCAAACTTTTTTCTGGATGCTGTGATGAGCAGCTTAAGTTCTTTTTTTTTTTTTTTTTGGTGTTTAGGTATTTTAAGCAGCAGTCCATTAGACAACCACCACACTTTGGCAGGGAGGAGGTAACTTCCCAGACTTGATTGAACCTGTTGGTGCAACGCAAATTTTCTCATTGTGGATTGATTGCAGACTTCAGTGGATGTTTTTTTCCATGACAGGGGGCTATTGCCTTTTTTCTACCATCATTTTTCTTCTTTTTGTCATTGAAGGGGTTTCATGGTATTCCAGCGAATAAAATCACCACAGAAATGCCTCAGATTCAAAAATAGACTTGATAATCTTGGACTTATGGTGATTTATCGAACAATTTTGCATTCCACAGCTTTACTATCTCTTAGACACTTCAAAACTTTTAGATTTTACAGGACATTCAGACCTGCAGCTTCTTTGACCCACTCTCCCATCATCTGCCTTCGCTGTCAAAGGCTCTTATAAATTCTTGACCAAGAAAGTCGTCTGATTGTCCACCATCAGAAACAGAACAACACGAATGCTCACCAGATGATTTGTTCTCCATTGTGCTTTCAGAAGAGCTCGGCTGGCATTTCGGAGGCTAACTGATCTCCAATGGTGAAGCCAACTATTGAATCGGCCAAGCAGACATGTATCAGCTTCGCCGATCCAATAGTTGGCTTTGTCAATGGAGAGCGGGATGCCTCCGAAATGCCAGCCCTGCTCGTCACATCTACAAGCACAATGGAGAATAAATCGTCTGGTGAGTGTGATTATCCACCATCTTCTCTTCATTCCTGACTTGGTCATTCAAGATGATAATATTAGAAGATCATTGCTGTCCAAGTTTTGCACCCAATGACAGCAAGTGATAGCAGTGACAGCAGTGACAGCTTTGCACCCATTGACAAGAGGTACTGTTACCCTCATGATGGCTCTCACCAGAATCGTGTTGATGTGTTGTGAGCACTCCTGTTTGGATGCCAGTAGCTGAATAAAATCTGTTATTGGCTGTGTTCCTATTGGCAATCACACAGCTTCAACTCAAAAGCCAATTCAGCGGATGGAAGCACAATTTGCAACAATGCTAAAGGAGCAGCGGTGTGCATAGAAATAAAAGTTTAACAACCCAAATCAATCCATCCATCCGCCAAATGTCTTTTTCCATTCTCCTACAGTTAAAAAAAAGTAAGTTTCAATCCAAACTGGAATTTATGAGGCCATGTCCAATGTATAAAAATTGTGGAATTTTAATTTCTACTTCGATGCATTTCCATATGTGATGGCCATTGTTGCATTGTTGACAAAGTTGGAATGCAAGCAAAAGGCAAAATTCTGATGTTCACATTTGGAGTTTGTGAATTGGTGTGGCTGTTTGCGGATTGATGTGAGACGTTTGAAAATTTGAAAGTTTTTTTTCAGTCAATCAGTTCAAGTTTGAAACTTGAACTGATTCTGTTTTGACCTGAACTGATTCTGAAACTGTTCAAGTTTGAAATCAGTTCAAGTTTGAAACTTGTTTTGCAGGGAGTTGTTGCCTCAGAATCAGATTTTGTCACAGTAATTAGGTGCTTACTTGTAAATCAAAAAATCTCTTCACACTTGTGCAGGAACTGCAATGAGTTGGGTTTGTGGATTAAGGACATCGCCGTGGACAAATTAAAGGGAGCTAAGTGTAAGAAACTTTAATTTCTACTCCTGTGATTTTCCATTAAAACCCATTGGCGTTCAACAATCTTTTTCGTTTCTCAGTTTTCATTTAACTCCCTTTTAATTTGTCCAAGGTGACATGTTCTTTCGCATTGTTACTCGAACTCAGCTTCAGCTCAGTCTCCTGTGGTGGCTAGATATGTGTTTGGAAATTTTAATTTCTATTCACAACTCTATTCCATTCCCGATGTTGCGAAAAATGGATTCATCTGTTGAATTCGTTGTCGAGTGTCTGTTGCAATGGGGAATGCAGCTTATTCATCACTGATGTGCAGGGTGGAAACAAAGTATCCACATGCACGGTTCTTCCATAAACTGTTGCCTCCGTTATCCAAGTATAAATAAAAGTACCACATTGCAACAAAGGCTAAAAGTGAGAAACTTATATTTCTATTGCAAAGTTGCATTGCTGTCCCATTTGTTGCTGGCCCTTTTGAATCCACGCACATTGATATTTTCCACACACATTGATATTGTGGTTTCAAATGTTTCTTTTTTTGTTGCTGGTGTACCAATTTGTGAGTGTTATTTAACTCGCTTAAAATTGATTGGCCCAGGTTATTTAAAATCTGTGGTAACTTTTGCATATCCCAATGGGTTTTTTCGGGTTCTGTTTCCCCTTTCCTTTGTGAATGTCATTTCAAGTGCAGAGAGTGATTGTCATTGTTGCGCACTGCATGACAGGGTTGATTGAATATTTTCACATCTGCCATTCCTTCAGTGTTGCATGAATGAGGCAAGCATGTCGGGCATGTTGCAGACCGGAACTGCAGGATCGATTGTCAAGCATGTCGGGCATGTTGCAGACCGGAACTGCAGGATCGATTAAGTACCTAAGGGATTGGAGAAGTGTGGATGTGGTCATAGATGAGTGCTCGTTGGTTTGAAAAATCAGGGTGCGGTACTTGGCATCCTCGAGGAAAGTTTTCGAAATTTGGTGAACTAGGCAGTCGTGGAACTGTCAAGGAATTTGAATGTTTTCCTCATGGAATTTGAACCATTTTTCCTCATGGAATTCATTTTCCTCATGGAACTGTCAAGGAATTTGAATGTTTTCCTCATGGAATTTGAACCATTTTTCCTCATGGAATTCATTTTCCTCATGGAATTTGAATGGAACTGTCAAGGAATTTGAATGTTTTCCTCATGGAATTTGAACCATATTTCCTCATGGAATTCATTTTCCTCGTGGAATTTGAATGGAACTGTCAAGGAATTTGAATGTTTTCCTCATGGAATTTGAACCATTTTTCCTCATGGAATTCATTTTCCTCATGGAATTTGAATGGAACTGTCAAGGAATTTGAATGTTTTCCTCATGGAATTTGAATGGAACTGTCAAGGAATTTGAATGTTTTCCTCATGAAATTTGAACCATTTTTCCTCATGGAATTCATTTTCCTCATGGAATTTGAATGGAACTGTCAAGGAATTTGAATGTTTTCCTCATGGAATTTGAACCATTTTTCCTCATGGAATTCATTTTCCTCATGGAATTTGAATGGAACTGTCAAGGAATTTCTGAAAAAATTGAAAAGGCCGGAATTTTCAGCAAAGCCATGAGATCTTGAATTTCGATCAAATTCAGAGGATCGTGAAATTGGAAATCTGCTAAAAAGGTGTGCTTGCAATATGTCATCCGCTTGCCTTGCTCAATTTGGGCACAGACAGATGGGGAGGGAATTCATGGATTTTTCTTGCGTGTCCGGGAAACAATGCTGAAGACCTTCAAGATAAACCCCTAAATGATGAATCATCCACCAACAGGCGTATGTGTCTGTATAGTTAATGAACTTGAGATAAACGGCAATGCCGACCACACCAGAGCTGAGGTTTTGTCCACATTTGCAGCAGCTGTGGTTGTGGATGAAGTGTCAGTTTCGGGTGTGTTTGGCATTGTCCTACGCCAACAAAGATGCCACCGATTTCATTTCGAAATGGTTTTATTATTATTAGTCCAGCAGTTCGATTACGTGTTGCAGTTTTATCTTTGAAAACGATGGATCCAGAGGAGGGCGCACCATCCGTTGATGATTCTGGAAATGAATCCAACGGTGGCTCTGTTCCAGATGTCGCTTCAGCCACGGAGGTTGACAACCCGGGCCAAAAATTACATGCAAATGAAATGGAGGAATACATCTACGAGGTCCTGACTACTGAGCAGATAGTTCAGCATATGGCTGACTGCATCCGGGAAGTCAATACAGTTGTACAGGTAGGATACATGCGATGAATGACATTTGCTAATCTGGTTTATGATTTTTCTGTTTTTTTTTTTTTTTGTTGGCTTTTTATGAAAAAGACCATACTCTTCAATTTTACACTCGGCATGCTTTTTTTTTTTTTTTGAAATTCTGGATGGTTTATTGCCATGGTATGAAATCTGGCACTCATTTAAGGAGTAAAGCATTTTACTAATAAATTATGACAGGGCCAAATATTGCTGATTGTTGGATAGGTGGGTCCTCTTATTGTGGATCACCCTGTTTTTCTCAACTGTTCTCCCAGCATACCCATACTCAAGATGCTTGCTGTGAATGTGATCTGGATTTGACCCCCCTGTCTGTCGACACGAAGATGAATGATCGGATCCAATGCCAGATGGAGGAAGCCCTTTGGTGATGTCTCCTACTCCTCAATGACACTTCATGTCCATTTTTTCTATTTTGAATCTTGGTGCAATTTGCATTTCGTACCTATGATTTCCCAAGCTTTTTGTCCAAACAGCCATTCAATGTTTATTTTGCAGCTTCCAGCCACGATCACAAGGATTCTTCTCAACCATTTCAAATGGGATAAAGAGAAACTTATGGAGAGATTTTACGATGGGGATCAGGACACTTTGTTTGCAGAAGCTCATATTATGAACCCATTTCACAAAAACGCTACAAATAATCGGGTTTGTGCATGACATGTTGTGTGCGATATTGCTTATTTTTTTCATTTGTGATGTTTCATTCAAACCAATGAAATTTCCCTGGTTCTGCATGAATGAATCATGTTTGCTTGGCTAGTCACTGAGCATTGGCTTTTGGCTTATTCGAGTGGCATGTTTCAAAAATATTTGTACAGCATGAAAAGAAAAGGAACCACTCTTCCAGACCAACACCCTTCCTCTGCAGAGAAGGGGCTGACAATTCATTCTTCACGTGATTTCTGCAGAATGCCCCAGAAAAATTAATCATGGATCGTACTTTTCTCTCCAAGTGCTGACTGATATGCATGTTTCTTTGCAAAATTCTTTTTCAGTTCGTCTTGCTTGTCGAACAAACTCTCAGCCCTGTTCCCCATTGCCACACATGCACATACACACGCATGCACACCCACACACGCACCACTCAGGTTCAACTCAACAGGCAAATCAGCAGAGGGATGTATTTTTCACAACAATGTGGAAGGAATACCGATGTGCACAGGAATGAAAGTCGCCAACACAATTCTGTCCATTGAATTCAATTGGCTCTATTGCGTTGACGCTGATTGTTAGTTACTATGGGGAATATGGTCGTATATCTGTCAGGCCAAGATTATTTCTTGCCCAAATGCCTTTCAAAAATGACACATTCACTACATTATTTCTGCAAAATTTTTGATACTCAGCCACTTTCCCGGTGGAATTTTTTGCCTCTTTGGCTTTCTTCAAAATCAATTACATACCATAATCACCACCATCAGGTGTACTTTTTGAATGTTACCAATTTCAGAATCAGAAACCCACGAACTGCAAAACAATAGTGTCATTTGGCAAAACTTGGAGGGCATTTATCCCGAAATTTGGTTCCCAGTCAAGAACTTTCATGATGAAAACTTTTTGAACAATTATAAACAAATTTTTATACTTTTTTAAACAATTTCAAACAATATTGCATTCTGTGTGTAAGAGGGCTCAAAATACATGTTTGTTCATTTGGCATCTTTCACATTCAAGTACCCACCCAAACGTTTGCCCATTAATGCTAAATTTCATCATTAGTTTGATTTCAGCTTGACATTCCTGGTATCTTATGATGGTATTGTTTTTTCTTTCTTTCAGAAGAGACCTCATCCAGACGCTGTCAAAGAGTGCTTAATTTGCTTGGTGTCACAACCAATTTCGGTGCGTAGCTTTTGCCTGTTGTTACTTTATCAATCTCAATCTTATCATTGAATGACTATGCTGTGGCTTGCCTAACATAATGGGGTGGGAGCTAGGGAGAGGCAGCTCAGGAGTGGTGTCAAGAGATGTAGAGACCCTGGTAAGGTGTCTGTGTGGCAAATCTTCCAAAAGTGTGCAAAATTTTGCGATTTCAATTATGCATTCTGCCATTCTTTCCACTTTTTGACTGCAACTTATCCTTGCAAATGTTTGCATCACATTTTGATGCTTTATGCACTGTTAATATTTTCATGGGCCTCAGTCTGGGAGGTCTCTGAAAAGATGCTGGAGGATGTGGGCTGGGGATTTCCTGCAGACCGCTTCCATTGCACATCATTTCCATGATTGTCCTCAAATTTCAGTCGCTCTATACAGGGTGTCACCTCGAATGTTGGTTTTTTCGATCGCAGTTTCGCGATAATGGCTGCACCAACAATTGTGGTGCAATGGAGCTTTTGAAGCCTGGTTCTCTTGCGCTTCGTTTGGTTCCTTTGGGTTCTCCCAAATTGACACTCCTACACCCTTTTCGAGGAAGGGTAGTTTGGGTTGTTTTCCATGCTGCGCATTATCTCCTGAACTGTGCTTCGGAGGTCCATGGTTTAAATTACAAAGTTGTTCATTTACTTGTTCTGAAGGCACCAGAAGTGATCCGACTCAAATCCATCCCTTCGCTTGCGTTTTAGGGGTGGTTTTCTGCGGGAAGGGGTAGAGAGGTTGGAGGGGCATTTTTTCGGTAGGCATGCGTTCTTCGTGTCTCGGATGATGGGGCCTGAGACCTCAGTCTTCTTGCGATTCGGTGAAGCCACATTTGGTGGTGTCTGAAGGGGTGCAAGGGGTGGTTATGGAGATATCTCCGTTTTCGCGGAAATTGCAATCGAAAAAAACCAATATTCGAGGTGACTCACCCTGTATAACAAATCACTGAACTTTTCACTCATAAAATTATGATGGGCAGAAACTCATTCCTAAGCCATGAATGTTGTTTTTACAAACCTGACTCATTGATGCTTCGTTGTCAATAACACCAAAAGTACCATCAACTGTTGACTTCATCAATTTTACTGCTCTACCTCACACTGAGTGGTCACGTAATCGGTCTGAAATGTGAGATGGGATTGCCCACTCATTCAACAGTGGACGTCTGTGTCTACGTGTGAGGTTGAGCAGTCAAGCTGATGAAGTCAAAAGGTGCTGGCATTTATTTGGTCTGGTTTGCAACTTGTCAAGCTGCAAACCATGTATTCAACCAGTGCAGGGTTATCTGCGAGGCTTCGGTCTGAATTGGCTTTCACATGGCGGCTGCACTCTCACTGATCCACTCTCTGAGGGTCATATCAGTGGCAGGCCTGAGGCCGTGTGAATTTGGCCTGGATAGATTATCGACGGATGCTTTGTATCAATTTGTTAAAACTGGCCGTCATCACATTTCGAACTCATCGTTTTTCTGTTTTTTTTTTTGCTGACTTGGACCAATTTGTGTAAAGCGCTGGTCATCCATTCCCATGCTCTTGTGCTAGTGACAATTCATGGGAAAAATGATTGATTAGTGAAATATTTTACTTGCGTTTGATGCAGGGCTTAATGTTTGCCGGTTCCCTTCGGCTCTAAGAGCCGGTCGACCATGGAGGTACCGGCTGCCCTTTTCCTTCTGGGATGTGGAAGCCCTTGCAATTGAGACCATGCGTGGAATTTTTTTTTTCAACAAAACAGGTGGTCTTGATGCGTATTCGTATGTGCTCCCTTCTTCTGGAATTCTTGTGAACTGTTCTTGTCCTTTCAAAAACCGACGGGACCCAAAGGCCCTTTCAATTTTTTGGGAGCCGATTTATTTTTGCAATTTAAGCAATGATTTGTCAGGACAACTTCTTCATTTGTTTCCAGACATTGACTGGACTGGAGTGCGGCCACAGTTTCTGCCCACCTTGCTGGTGTGATTATCTCACCAGGAAAATCGTTGATGAAGGTGTCGGTCAATCCATCGCTTGTGCTGCTCATGGCTGTGATATACTTGTTGACGATAGCACTGTGATGAGATTGGTCAGAGATCCTAAAGTTAAACTCAAATACCAGCATCTTATCACAAACAGTTTTGTTGAGGTGAGTGACGTTGAGATTAATCAGGGGATGCTGAAGGGTCGTGATGCATCTCAGTAAACCTCTCCGCCCAACCCAACGCCCAGCCTTCCCGGTGGCACATCCCATTCGGAAATAATGGGGCACTGGGGCCGCTGGATTCCCACCGGTTTTCTCACTTTTGAGCTGACATATTGTTCTGTGAGGGAAGGATACTCGGCAAACCATCGGAGGGGTGATTACCTGTGTGGTTTATCGTGCATGATTGAGAGTGGAGACTTTGAGCAAGTGCATTGGGCTAGTTCCCTTGTTACCTTCTTTCTTAGGTACCTAGGAATAGTTGGAAGCATAGCCAATGCCATAGACATTTCTACTGTTCATTCATTCCCACTGTCGTTGACCTAGATGCCAAACATGCTGGATCTGTGAGGGTGCAATCCCGGGGGCAGAAGTAGAAGGCAGATTGATCATTGCAGACAGCATGGATCAGGGAGACAAGAGGCTAACCAATTTCACGCAGCAATCTCAGGCTTGGAATTTCATTCAATTGCTTTTTGTCTTTTGTGTTCGGTCTGAAGCGGAGGCGTCGCGATTACATTGAAAAGGCAAAAAATTCGCTTCAGAAAAGTTCATTTCGGTGATCAGTTTGCGATTGATTGGTGTCCACCATGGGTGCCCACGCAGTTCATAACTGTCAGTACTGTGATGATACAAGTTCTGCCGAACGAAAACGTTCGCTCTTGCTCGTGCAGTATCTAAAATGGGCGAAATTCATTAGCAGGTCTTTTGATGAAAGGAAACAACTAATCTCTTGTGGGTGAGTTTTTGGGAATTTTGAGGCGTGTTTAAATGTTTCACCACTGCATGACTAGAACCGTCATTTCCGAGGGTGAGAGTTCCCTTGCCTGTAAATGCTCCACAGAGGATCGCTTGTCCTTTCCTGGCATGAGTTTTTGGCTCGCCCTGGGTGGAAATTTGGCCACCAGAACATCAAAATTTCATCCAAAATGAAATGAGCCCAAAATTTCAGTTTTTCAGCTTCTGGGAGCTCTGCCCCAGACCCCCTTCCACGGGCTTTGCTCCCTGGAACCCCGCTGAGACTCTGCCCCAGACACCAAATACTGGGGGCTATGCCTCCAGACCCCCCGTCTGGGCTGCGCACAGATCCTTCATGCAAAATCACATCCTTGTGCATGACCTCTTGCAAAACTTACCGCACGCCATTGGCATGAAATTGTTGGCAACAGCACAGAGTGCACCATTTGCAACTGAGGACGTTGCCAATCTCAATGATTTATTTTCTGTTGTAAACTAGGAAACAGGAGACAGGCTTCCTGTTGTAGACGAGCGATCAGCTTTTTTCTTTCGTGTCCCAGTCGCTTTTGCTCCTGCACAATCAATGACTGCACAAGCGGTCTGTGGGCATGTTTGTTGGCAATTGTGCAAATTGTGCTGAGTGGTGTCAGAAGTTCAAGAGGCAGCGCCTCCCTGGAAATCCGAGGGAGGCGCTGCATTTTTCCCGCTCAAAAAAAAAACAATGCTGCCATGTAATGTTATCTCTGGTCATAAAATTGTAGTGGTGTTAAAATTCAATGATTTTGTGATTCTTGGCAGGACCCGGAATTTTATAACTCCGAAACTTGAGCACTTCTGTTCCTCAAATGGTTTCAGAGTTTTACCCGACAAAAGGTTGGGATCATTATACATGTGTGGAAGCGCTCATTTTTCAGCTTTGCGCCACGCGAAACTACATAAAAAACCGTCGCTTGGTTCAGGAGAAATTTAACTTTCTGTGGGCATCGCACCGCGGTCCGCCATTCACTCGCATGTCTTTCGTGCGCACACCCCCTTCAAACGCCGCAATTCAGCAGCAGCACACATTTTGGACAAACTAAAATCCCGGAATTCCTCCACTTGTCCACTTTTTCTCTTAAACGTCATGGCTGATGTTTCGCTGGTTGTTTGGTTAAAAATATTGCAAAACTGTTGTCCTGTTCCTTCCGTGCCTGTTCTCTTGGCCTTCTATTGTGAGCTTTGTGGCGAAAATTGTGCATGGGGTGCGGGTGGAGGAGTTCGGTGTCTTCGCGGGATGCGGGAATCATTTTCGTTTTCTTTTCATTTTCGTTCAGTCTCATTCTCATTTTCACGATACAATTCAATATTCGAGCATCGGCTGCTTAAAAGTCGTGTCAAAATGCGTCACGACGCAAGAATATGGAACGAAAGCGAAAGCCGAAAAAGCAGAAAAATAACCGAAACAAAAATCCCCCTCGTTTCGCATTTCTGCTAAATCCATTTGCGCTGTTGTTGGTGGACAAAAATCGAAATTTCTCCAAATTTCCCCAAACTATCAATTTCCCCAGACCTCCCCCAAAAGGTGTAAAATTTCCCCAAAAGGGAAAATTTTTCCCCATTCGGCCATACTGCACAGCATGCACTCGCAACAGCAGGAAGGTACCTTCATGCTCACATTGCTGGTGTAAATTGACGTCCTGAATCTGCTCCTGGATGAACAACAGAGAACGCAAAAACACAAGCCGCAACTCAAGGAGCGCAGTGCAGTTCTTTCTTTTTTGTGTGGTGTTGTCGACTGGTGAATCATTGATTTCTGCATCATTGACGGAAACAAAACGCAACCTGTTGCCCTGTTTCAAGGTGTGTAAAATAACTTCTTTTACACGCGTTGCCTGTTTGTTTCTTCCCAAGCTTTTGGCTTCTCTGCTCTGTTGCTGTCCTGTGCTCGCCTCTTGGCCTTGTCTCACTCATTGGCTGCGTTGGGATGTACACTCATCTTTTTTTTTCGCCTTTTTGGATGCATTGTTGCGACCGAACTTCAGGATGTTGGGCTCAGAGAAAGGTCAAATTTGGCATGCACAAATAAAAGTGTCTGATGTGGAGTGATGAAACCAGATTTTTGATTTGCTGTCAGTTCAGTCTGTCTCTGTGCGTTTAATTAATAATTGAACGACGAGTAAGGCAAAAGTCTTGCTCACAAATGCAAAAAGATAAGTTTTCTTTCACTCATACTGCCCAGAGTGATAGGAATGCAAATCTGGCTTCATCATGCAATTTTTCACATTTTGGCATGTAAAAATGGGTCGGATTTGAGAACCACAAATGTGATGCCTTTTGAACATGGTGACTAGGCCTAAATCACTCAAAAAGTGTGATTTCTGTTACACATCAGCAAATCTCCAGACAATTACGGATTTTTGTCGAATGACTTGACTGCCACTTGAGGCGATTTCAGATATCGAATTCTGACATCCAAAATAACAATTGATATCCACTAACAGCATGTTGCTGACGAATATTTGAGTGCCGTAAATATCAACTGTGTTGATTTGTTGTTTTACTCTCAACCGTTTCCTTTCCTTTCAACAGTGCAATCGGCTTCTGAGGTGGTGCCCTTCACCAGACTGCAGTAATGCCATCAAAGTTCAATTTGTCGACGTCAGACCTGTCACTTGCAAATGCAAGCAAACGTTTTGCTTTTCTTGCGGAGAAAATTGGCACGACCCAGTCAGATGTGATCTACTTAAGAAATGGATCAAGAAGTTCGATGATGACCCAGCGACATCGAACTGGATTGCAACCAACACAAAGGTATCTTGTTTTTGACTTGAGGATTGGTGCTTTTTTTTCTTCTTTTTTTCAAATTTGAATAAGCCTCTATGGAGCAATTTTATCAGCACAGTCGAATATATTGTGTGTTACTCGTATGTGTGGATTGGCAGAAAGGACATGAAATGATGCTCCACCTCTTCTCCAGTTACCATAGCCAGATATGTTGGCGGTGGAATTTTGTCAAACACATCTGCCATGGCTGCCTGAGACTTTCATGGATTTTGCATCAATGAGGTGGTAGGCAGAGCTCAAAGCTCCCATCCATCAGTAATCCGTACCACCACCTGGGCCAATCAGCTGGTGCTGGAAGCCACGGTTAAGAGTTAAGACATTGTGTCGGATTCAGGAGCTGGATGAAGGTGATCAACCGTTTGATGCAACTTGCAGCCTCACCAGCTGACATCGTACTTCCACCAGAGAATAAAAAAATCAGCCAGTCATTACAAAAGGCAATAGTTATCCAAGTAGGTACCTTGGTTGTCATCAGGATGAGAGCGAAGAATAACCTGAATTCTCTTTATTAGGTGAGGAGTTATAGCAGGGGGTAGGACTTTTTAGCAATGTATTTCGAAGATTGTTGTGATGGATGGTGTCCTTGCATGAGCAGGCCAACATGAAAACTCTCCAATTAGTGCAAATAACACATCATCGGGAGTTCTTCTCGAAATTGTGTCATACATTTTTTTTTTTTTTTGGAAAACCGTATCCAGCATCAGGCCCGAGGCTTTGGTTTGCACACGCTCTCTTCACTGCCTGTTGGACGTTTGGCACAGCCAACCCAATGTCCATCTGGAATTCCAATGCATTGGATTTCCCTTCTGGCCAAATGCTGTCAATTTTGATTTTTTGCAAGAATGCTGCATTTAGTTGATCAAAACAGTTCCAGGTGGACAGTGCAGGATAGTTATGAATGCCCCGAGTGTTGAGCAAAAAAAAACACCCATGATATTTTAAGATCTCTGATGTTCTCATACATTAGCAAAAATTCTATGCTGCTGAAATTTTAAATACTCTTTTAGAACCGGGATCAAAATCTGACAGCTCCAGAAATCTCTGGTGAATTCTGATGCTTTTGATTTCTTCTGCCTGAATAAGAGTAAAAAGAAAGAAAAAAGATTACGAGGCAACAGTTAGTGGGAAAAACACATATGAGCACATTAATTCTGCCACTCATGGTGGCTGAGAGTTGTTACGTGCGATTCTCATTTTTTTTATTGGCAGTCATTGTGTTTCTTCCATCAAATTTTTAACGAAATTCTAAACATGTTTAACCTTTACGAGCCGATGGGGTGGAGGGATTATAACGAGAGTAAAATGATTGTTTATGAATGTCGTTCGCCAAAATGCCGATCCATTTTTGGAAAATTTGTAATTTTTTTGGTTTTTCAGTAAGCAAAGAACGTGTTCAAACTTTTCAATGCAAGCCAATGCTTTTTTGTTTGAAATTCAATCAGAAAGTGCCAAAAACTACTTCCGATGCCAAAAATAGATGGCAGTCAGGCATGAGAACTCATGACTGAACGCAGTGAACAAGATGACAGCTGTGCTAACATCAAGCCATCTTCGCTCCCATCTGTCTATTCCAATCGAAAAATTCGATTCGGCTCCAAATGCCCATCTTTGCCCTGCAAACGAATCCCAACAGCAATGCAAAACAACAACCGATCCAATTGCCTTCAGTTATTCTCATTTAGCTTAGAACCAAACAACACGGAATTTGTTTAGACTGCTGCAGCCGTTCTGATGCTTCGATTCTTTTGTGTGATATGTCGATCGAACGGGCATTTTGGTGCTCAGATACGAATAACACCCACCCCCACACCTGCTTTTATCCCTCTAAAGACAACAGAAACCAGAGTTGGGTGAATGTGACTGGCTGCATTCATACGAGTCCAGCTCTTCCTCTTCATGGACCTGTTTGTGGAGTGAAGAGAACCAACCGAACAGGAAAAAGCTGTTCGTTACGCTTGTTACGACAGTAAAGAAAACTGCGATGACAGAAATATTGGAAATTTTCCGGAATTTCTTTTTTCGTAATAAATTTCTTACAGCCTAAATTTCTTACTGAGTAAAATTTTCGGCATTTCGAAAATTGAATTTTAAAGAATTTTCACTCTTGTCATGTAAAGGTCAATCTGCTCATTGAAGCTTTTGGTTCTTCATTCGGTGCAAGTGTCCTGAAAACTCAACTTTCTATTTCGAATGTTGCAGTTCAAAGCTCTTTCTTTCTTTCTTATTTCTGTACCTACCTACCTGTTAGCAATGTCCCAGATGCAATGTTGCCATTGAGAAGGATGGTGGCTGCAATCACATGGTTTGCAAAAATAAAATTTGCAAAACCAACTTCTGCTGGGTCTGTCTAGGACCATGGGAACCACATGGATCATCATGGAACAAATGCAACAGGTTGGTGTTAAAATTTCGCATGTGTACCTCAGCCAAAGCTCGTGCTTCCTACTTCATGAAGCTGTTCGACTTGACGATCAAGAAAATACAAGAACACTGTTGTTTGTTTTATGACAGTTTTGCTTAATCTCTAGGATTCCTTTTTGTGTCGCTTCTTCCCCCCTTTCTTCCTTCGCATTAGCTTGTGTCTTTCTATGACTTTTCAAAGGCTGAGTTGTTGGAATGCATGGTGTTATTTGTTGAAGTAGCTCTCTAAATATGCATATGCAGGTCAGATACAAGTCGTCACAAGTGGCCTCTGTGACTCTTGGAACCACAGGTTCCCATGTTGTGTTCAAGGAATTGCAAATGTTATGGAAAGCTCTGGGAATTTCAGATGGTTGGGAAATTTTGGCCTAACAAACGACAGATGATAAAACCCATGGGCTGTACGTGTTTCAAATTTCGTGCAAAAATGGTCAAAGAACTTCAAATTTTGGGCCAAAATAAGTGCCCAAATTTAAAAATTTTCAAGATTCTCGTGAACGTCGTGCACATAACTCCGGCTAGGCTGTGCCCCTGGAACTCCACTGGGGCTCTGCTCCTAACCCCGTTGCACCTGCGATGGGCTTCTCACCCCAAAGGCAAATGTTTCCCTCCTCCTAGGAAAATTTCGATCCGAGGTTCCTGGCGTGAAGTACCGGATTTGTTGTGATGGATAAAATAAAATTTGACCGACTGAGGCTTTGTCAAGTAAGCATCATGTCAACCTGTTTTCCTAATTATTTTTTCGGGTTTTGCAGAAATCATCTTCTTGCAACTTCAGCCAACTGCTGTAGATTCGCAGCAAAAAATAATTTCTGCATCCCAAAATAATTTCCATTGCTTGTGTTCCTTCCTATTTGCGCTTAGATATGATGCGGTTGAGGCCAAGGCAGCCAGGGACGCACAAGAACGATCACGTTCAATGCTACAGCGTTATCAATTCTATCGCAATCGTTACCTTAACCACATGCAGTCATTGAAGTTTGAGCACAAATTGTATGCATCGGTCAAGGAGAAGATGGAAGAGATGCAAGAACACAACATGTCCTGGATTGAGGTTGGACTTTCTTCGTATTATTCTCCTTCCTTCTCCTTTTTTATTGGTTTAGGCATGCATAGGTACCTGTTAGCAGTTTCATGCTGATGCTTACTTCCACTTGACACTTCAAAGCATGGTACCAAAGAGTTTTGTAATTTTTTTGGCTTACTCAATCTGAGTTCGGTCTGGTAACCAAAGCAAAAAGTTACAGGTGATATTATGTTTGTTTTGTTGATGTTTTTTTTGATGTTGTCCTTGTTTTTAATTACCCACATAATTGTTTAGGTTTTGGAGTTTTGGAACCTGGCCGCAATGTTTATCCCAGTCAATGTGACTGGGTAAAACTCCATGCTCGACAATCAGAGAGCCCAAAAATGTAAAACGTCACGTCCGACTCGGGCAGACGTGTTATCCATTTTGGATTATGTGGCACATAGAGGGTCAAAGATGCATCATGCAGACACCAGTGGCGCATCAGGAATATTTTTTGTGTGGACAGGGGCTGGAGCCCCCCCAGTTTCTGGGGTCTGGGGACCCCAGGAGAAAAAATGTACGATATTAATAATTTCAGCACCATTTGTGGACCAAAAATGCCACTTTCTTTGGCCTTGCACACAGGAAAATGTATTCAAAAATGTAGAATGACACAATTCATCATCATCACGAGATTTCAGTTCATTTTCATGAACATTCCAGTTCTATTCTGTTTCTGTCACATCACTGTCATTTTTGTGTTAAAAACGAGTATGAAAATTGGATTGGTCCAGTATAAAGCTCTGAAAAGTTTTCTCGAACTACCTAAGTCATTCGTGACTTACTTGTCTGCTTATTACAGGTTCAGTTCTTGAGAAAGGCAGTCGATATCCTTTGTTTATGCAGACAGACACTGATGTACAGCTATGTTTTTTCCTACTATCTCGGAAATAACAACCAGTCTCTCATATTTGAGGTTTGTCATTTCATTCATTCAAGTGTTTTACCATTATGTCCTCTCAAATGATTTGTCATTCAGCATTGTTTTCTCCAAGTTTTGGAGTTCTTGCTTTGAACTTACAGGGTGTTTCCATAAGATCTTCTAGAAGCATTATTTTGCATCACTTTGTACCATTCCGAGAGAAAAAAAATCGGTCAAGAGTAGTCGTCATCTTTTCTGCAGATGAATTTTCTTGCAAGTGAAAGCTTTTTTCCTTATCTCCACCAAACCCATCAGCCAAGATATTTGATCAAAACCTTTTTTTGCACATGGACAGACAAAAATAGCAGAGAAAAAGCTCAAAACTAACTGAATGAGAATATGAGAATGGCTTGGGAAATTATGATATTTGTTTATTCATCGGAGTGGTGGAGTTTTAAGAAAATTTTTTCATCGAGGGAAAACAGCGGCGTGGCTACAAAGACATCAGATTAAAAAAAATCAATGTCTGAATATCTGAACACCCTGTTTTGATGTATTGTGGACCAAAATCAGAAGTTTCCCAGTAGAACCAACGTTTTATTTTAAGTCGATGCAACTTAAACGAGTGTTAATAGAAGTCTTGAAAAGCAGGATTAGCCGATTAGTGTCCCCCAAAGGCATGCTGGCACATGACAAAAGTTGATTTTTTCTTTCGTTTTTTTTTTTGGACGTGCTTGCTGCTTTGCTACTAAATGTGTGAAATGCTGCAAGGCAACATTGTTCTTGCTCTTATCCAAGTGATAGTGAGCGAGAACTTTGGGCCAGCGTGGTCAAATCTCTGTAAGACTTGATTCTGTTGAAGCAAGTAAAGTCAGTCCATTGGTTGATGTTAAATGCGTAATGCATTTTATGCCATTTTAACTCCTGGGCACTCCATCCTGCCTGTTGATTTTTTCTATCACACAACACCGATGAAAACTATTATGTGTTTATTTTTTGTCCGCATATAATTTGCCCAGGGCATGGATCGCAAAACCCCAGTTGAAAATTGTACCCGCCTAGTTAAGGCGAAAAAAGTATATGGATTTGTGCCTGTGGACCAACTGGCAAGATTCCTGGCATGTGGCCTGGCATCATCTCTGAGCAAAACATTTTTCCTGAAGCTCCCCAAAAAAAACAAAGGAACGTTTTTGCCAGCCAGTTTATACAGTGTTTCCCAAAAGTCACTTGACAACCACTGCTATTTTCTAGCTTTCTTCTTCTTTTTTCTTTTCTTCTTTTTTGTTCTTCTTTCTTCTAGTTTTCAATCTGTGGGCCATTCTTGTGGGGCCATTTCCACAGATTTCAGGTTCAGATTGGGCAGGCTGTCTGCTGCAGGTGTTATCCATTCGTGTTGGAACAAACTCCACTCCAAGCTTCCAGAGTTGCTTCAAAACTGCAATGCACTTTTCTGGGATTGTCGTGACTTTTGGGAAACCCTGTATAGGCCCGCAGTCAGGTCATGAAAAAAGAATGAATGCCAAACTGCACTCTGTAACCAATGGCAGTTTGCATTGATTGCAGTTTGTCTCAGGTCTCGAGCACAAAAATTGCACAATTTCCAATAAAAATGAACTCCAAATTTCAAAATTTCCCAGACTTCTGGAAACTCACCCCTGGCGGGGGTTCTGCTCTTTGGATCCCACTGGGGCCATGCCCCAGACTTGGGTACCGGGGTAGCCAAAGCACCTGATAAAGTTCACATCACTTCAAGTGAGATCTTAATTTCTGCACCACTGGAAGTGATAAGCTTTTTTTTAGCTTGAACTGTTACAGCCGATCCTTCCTGACAAAAGTCGCAAAATCTCCTGCACTGCCATTTTTCTCCATCCCAAACTCCCTGGCAGGTGTCGAGCGCTGCCTGTCCTGTTGCGAGTCCCTCTGGGCGCTGCCCCAGACCCAGGGTTGGATACAGAGGGCAAGGGACGACTCCACTTGCTGGAAAATACCCTGTTTATCTCATTTTGTGGGGAACCCGCAATTTTGTACCCAAATTGAACCCGAGATTTCAAAATGTTTACACTTCTGTGGGATTCCCGACCGCAGACCCCCTGCCAGGGGCTCCGCCCCTTGGAACTCTGTTGGGGTGTTGTCCCATACCCTGGAACCAGCTACACGCCTACGAGAGGCCCCCTTCACAAAAGGCTGGATCCGCTACTGCCCAGACCCTTGTTCGCCTCATGCAAATGAATTTTCAACATATCTAGCATTAAATGTATGACTGCTCTGCTCTTGACACACGTAGTCACGAGAAGCGATCATCGGGGGGGGGGGGGGGTCATGGGCATTCATCTCAAGCAGATTTTTTGAATCAGTAGAATAGAGCATGAAAATAATTCGCTGATCAATTAAATCAATCGAAATAGTTATGTTGTGGTAAAATGCATCCAAATACTGGACATTGTTGCAATTCAACAGGCAAACCACGCTGGGCACTGGATTATCTTTCAACAACCAATGCCAAAGGTTGCATTTTCCCTGCCTTTCACTGATCACTTGCAGTTTGTGGACTTGGTTAGTTGGTGTCCACGGGTCCACAGCCTGCAGGTGGCCAGGAACACCATGGATAAAATAAACAAAGAAGTGGCCAATGGGAAGTTGAAGGACCCAAAAACAGGCAGGCTGGTCATTTTGAATGCTTTGCTCTTTTTAAGTTCTATTATCTTGTCAAGGATAGGTGTTTTTACGATGACTGGTTGGTTAGCTTGGAGTGGCAATTTATGCCCACTTTTTTTAACTTGTTTTACTCGTATTTTCCCACCATCGTAGGATAACCAGCGTGATCTGGAATCGGCAACAGAAACACTCTCAGAGTACCTCGAACGGGATATAACCCAGGAGAACTTGACAGACATAAAACAGAAAGTGCAAGACAAGTACAGGTGGGTAAAAAAACAATTGTTGTGAGCCAATCTGTCTAAAACTAAACATGCATACCCGATTTAGGGCAGCCCGAAAGTTCTTGGCCAATGCAAAAATGAAAATTTGCTGTTTTTATCACAGTTTGCGATATGAAATTTTTTTCAGATTCAGCCACGGATATAAACACTTTTTCGGAACATGTTCATACACAGGGTAGCCCAAAAGTCTTTGGCCACAGAAAAAATGTAAATTTACTGTTTTTATCATATTTTGTTGTTTGAAACTTTTTCTAGCTCTGACCACGGATGTCACCATTTTCTTCGAGTCTACAATTTCCGATTAAAATCTCAGCAGATGTTGAGACTTTAATCGGAAATTGAAGACGAGAAGAAAACGTTTCAGATCACCAAATATGATAAAAAAAACGAATTTACATTTTTCCTATGGCAAAAGACTTTTGGGCTACTCTGTATATGACTGATTGCAGTATCCTGTGTGGTAATGAAGACCAATTGCTGCAATTAAGTGACCAAAATTTCTAAAAGAAAACCACAAAGATGGACAATGAGATGAGATGAATGATGAGAGTTGTTCAGTTGTTCTGCATTTTGAATGTTCAATCAGTTACTTCTGCTTCTATCAGCAGGAAGTTTTTGTAATGCGCACACAGGGTGTCAGGTTTGGTTAATGTGCCTAAAAACCTATTGTGCGATTCAACATGCTTGTAGGAATCGAAATTGTTCAGTGACTAAAAAATGTGCTCCCCCCATACATGAAGGTCCCTGTCCCTAAATTCCCCAAAATGCACTTTTGGGGACCCCCTGGGGTTGATTGTGGTATCTCTACAGCTTCAACGTTTTGATAGAGTTCATTCATCTCAGCAAACTATCGAAAATATTCAGCGATCCGATGCCTCAATTTCCAACGAACAACTCTTTTGCCCCAGATTTTTTTTTCGGTCGATCAGCAACAGTCGAATGTATTAGCCCGTGATCATCCAAAGAAAACGCATTTCAGCTGCTTGGCAACCAAAAGACTGAAATCAGAAATGCTGAAATTGGAATCCAGCCATTCAACTCGGGGATTTTTTTTTTGTTTGTCCTGTTGTTGGAACTGTGAGAGAATTCCAACGAATACAATGGAACCCAATGGTTGTGGAATGAACAGGAATGGAAAAGATCGAAAACACTTTTGCATTAAAAATGTGCACAGTATAGGATTCGACCAGACTCCAGCCAGGTGCATGCAAGGCCAGCAAAGTGGCTGTGTTTCCTGATTTGTGACAGCGTTCATACCTGATCTGTGCCCAATTTCTAGGAGAAAAGTTAAAACACTTCAGATAGTTCAGGTCAGTTCCTCTTCGGATCAGTGTGGGCTTGAGAAATGTGCGAAGTGCATGTTCAATTGCAGAGAAATGTAATGCACCTATCGTCTTCTAAAGAAGACATTTTGTGATGGCTTAGCCTGATCCTGATCCAACCCAAGGACGGACCACAACAATTGTTCCAGGAAACTCTCCTTTAAATGCACGAAAAATGCCAAGTGCTGCAAACTAAAAATGCCATCAAACGATTGTGAACATTCCGGCATCAGCTCTGATTGGAACCATCAGGCACAGAGGCCAAAAATGTAAAAGGCCCCAAATGAGTACCGAAAACTGTCCATGAACACGTGGAAAAGGCAAAAAACATGCATTCAACAGAGTGTGGAGCAGTTAAAGTACGGATGCGTGCAAAGGGGCGGGAAGGAAGATTTTGACGATTCCCGCACGTGGAAGGGGAGAAGACAACACTGATTTTTCACGCCACAGATTTCCAGTTGCAGTGCAAAGACCAGTCTACAATCTGGACAAAAACAAGCTTGAGGGCGTGATTTGCAGTTAATAGATGGTGAGGGTAGTTTGGTTTGGTTGGCTTTAATTCCGAAATAACGAAAGGAAACTGCAAATTACGTCTGCAAACTTGACTCACTCCCCATGAAGACAGGTCTTTGGAACTGTTATTGGATTTCCGCCGGACAAGTTTCGAGAAATTTCTCAGAGCGACTGGATCCTGCCAAGAACAGGTTTCTCGGGGTGGGTTTCGGCATGAGAGAAACATTGCATTGGGCAGTTCGACGGAATTATTTTTAAGGATCGGATTTCCTTCGGGATTGTGGAAACCGAGAAAAGAAACATTCTGGAAGGAGCGATTGAATTTCCTTATGGCAGGTTCTGGATTGATACAACATGGGAAAGGCCGAATTGGTCTGCATTTTATGCGGGTCAAATTTAATTTCATTGCGATCCGATCTTGGCAAAAACCTGTTGCAAAAGCTGAATCGTGGCACAAAAATTGTCACAAAAGCCGGATCGTGTTACAAAAATGTCATATGATGTGTTGAATTTCCCAAAATGAACGATGAAATAAAATCGTGATTTTAACAGATTTTAGGACTTATTCCAGTTGTTGCCATTACTGTTACGTTTCCCCATCAAGCAAGACATGCTTGACTTAGGTAGTTGCTTGACACAGTTGATTCATGATTGTCTCTTGAAGGAAAGACACGAGCATAAGAGTTAGTGTAAAGAGAGCGAGAGTTAATTAACATTAGGACAGTAATTACCATTGCTTCAAAACAGTTCTGACATTACTTTGGCATGCCATTTGCCAAGCACAATATCAGCTGATCTTGGGGCACCGGGCAATGAGAAAGTGAGATGTTTCTGGCTTCTTCCAGTTTCTGGTTTATTTATACCAGTCCATTTCTTCTCTCTTTGCATTGGCAGGTATTGTGATGGACGCAGGAAAGTCTTACTCGAACATGTTCATGAAGGCTATGAGAAGGATTGTTGGGAGTGCATGGAATGAAAGAAGAAGAAGATGAAGAGGGAAGGGACGGCTTACTCCTCTTTTTTTTCAGTTTCGAAAAAAGTTATTCTTGGTTTTTGTCGTTTTACGAGAATTTACTTCCCGTTTTCCTTCTTTTGTTCATGTCAATGTTTCTTTTGTCAACAATACGCTTTGGTTCATTGCCTCCATTTACTCAAAGAATTTTACTGCCATGCATGGTTATTGACTTGTCAATTCTTTAGTTTTCAAAATTGTCTTGGTGTGATAAATTTTAATTTTAAACTCTAAATTTAAAAAAATTTAGATTTAAATTGCGAGAATTGTTAAGTCATTAGGACAAAGTCAACGGATGTGACATTTGCACTATTGCCTCATTTCTGTTTCTTATCTTGCATTTGGAAGTGTTCAATCTTTTATATGCGGCACATCATCTGCACCAGCTCTCCCCTGAGTTACATTTTTTTTTAAAGTCCATTTTCAAGAAACCCTACCAAGTGCAGTTCAGGCAGAGTTCACGTCACCTACTCACAGCTTTAGCGATACACCTGACCGGTTACAAATCCCTGTGGATAGTGTGGAAATGTCCAGTTGGCCCATTCCTTGTCATGTGGTAATCCACATATTTTGTTGTTTGCTTTTTATCCACCCGTGTCAGCTGTCGACTCAAAACACATTTCACAACAAGCATAAACTGAACTGCGGTGAGCACAAGCGCGCAAAAGCCACATGGACTTTGGGGGGGACGAGGGACCATCGAACAGCAAGGGTGACGTGTTAGCGCTCGACGATGCGTTGCGCGCAGCGCAACGCCGGGGGAGGGCCCCGAAGGGGAAGAAATTTTGAAAAAATGGAACCTCAAATTGTGTCCAGAATGCTCAATTTTTCAAAAAAAAAGAGCAATTTTTCAGGCGCTCCCGGTAAAAATTTGAAATTCGACAAAATTATTGGGGGGGACGAATTCCCTCGGAAGAATATTGGGAGGGACGTGTCCCCCCTGTCCCTCCCGGTTTTTGCGCCCTTGGGTGAGCAATTCTCTGGGTTCAAATTCCCCATCCCACATGCAATGATCCGTTGTT
This sequence comes from Sinentomon sp. SZTP_YWyxl, assembly GCA_030068105.1. NCBI lineage: Eukaryota > Metazoa > Arthropoda > Protura > Sinentomata > Sinentomidae > Sinentomon > Sinentomon sp. SZTP_YWyxl. The sequence goes on along the minus strand of JASGXE010007338.1, from coordinate 12,499 downwards.
CCCTTCTCATCTTCAAATGCAGTGTGCTCACTGCTCAGTCCACATGCGCATCCTCAACAGCTCGGCCCAGGGCTTCACCCAGATCTCGACTAGAGGCGATTGTTTTCATGTAAGGTTAAAGTCATTAGTCAAGTCAAATACAGTGAAGTGAAATTACGAGTGTAATTGGCCAGGTCTTGATGAACTTTTGCCCCGACTCCAGGTGATGAGGCTTGGTCCATTCTTTAGTCTGAAAAGAATCTGATCGACAAGAGATTTTTTGAAATAGTTCTTACAATACGAATATGCTTGCGGGCTTTTGTGAAGACGTCGCAGTTGGCCTTAAATCAAAGAGATTCTCACCCTTACATAAATAAAATTGCATCTCCAATCATGATCTGTAATAGATCAGATCACTACACTTAGCATCACGGTACCCCACTCATTCCAAATTCCTTCGTTTATGCAGGATTTAGCTCTCCCAAGATAAGGAGGTGTTTTGACACATTTTCAAAGGAGGTTGACCTAATCTCCAGTCGAGCTCGATCGAACCATTATTTTCTCGGATTTCATTCTTAATTACCACAAATTTTGTCTGTGCATGGACCGGAAATTTAACTTTTGTTGCCAACCTTTCCTTTCGATGTGCTGCCTTACATTCTTGGGGATTGTCCCCACAATCGTGTTGGGAGTGGGAATCAGGTTTTGCCCCTTGTGCTGACACAATAGCTCATAGCTGCAAGCCATTGTCGAAGCCAGGCTGGCTAAATTTTGACCAGAGTTTCACATTTGGTTGCCAACTAAGAAATATGACGGGAATGTGCGCCATGATGTGACTTTTTCTTTCTGTAATTTTCTGACATGGGTTTTGAATGCGGACTTCAGTGCCACCAGGCTGATGTCGTTAGGTGATGGACAGTGTGTGTTTGCCCCACTCACTGTCAAGGCTGAGGTTTGGTCTGCTGCGGAAGAGACAGCCTTGGTGATAGGGCATCAATTATCCACCAAACTTGCTGACATGTCAACAGCTTCAAAATACCTTCCCTTTTCAAAATGTATCTTCGCTTTCCATATTTTTTAAAGAGTGTTGTGTATTTTATCGACGTTGTTAATTGTTAATTAACGTTTATTGCTCACGTTAACTTCTTTCTTACGTTAACTTGTTACTTACGTTAACTTGTTAATTTACGTTGTTAATTGTTAAACAACGTTCGTTGTTAATCGACGTTGCTTTGCATTATTTTGCATTGAAAAAATGCGGAAGATTTTTTTCTTTGTCTTTGTTTTGATATGATGAATTCTCTCTTAAATTGTTTAGTCGTGTGAAAAATCCAATCTGTCCATGGTTTAATTTCATGCGTGCTGGGCCTTGTCATATTTATTTCCACTAAAGTTACAAGCAAGGATCGATGGAATGGCAATTTTGTGAGCTCCCACAAAATGCCTCCCTTTATGGAATACATGTGATGTGACTCATGCGAGATTGAGAAATCCCTTGAACTGTGGTGCTTGAAAAAAGTAAGAAAAATCACTAAATAACGCCCAAAGCTTTTGATAGACAGGGCACAATTGTTTTGATTTGGTTTGGTTGGTATACAAGGTACCACTCATCAGTTACAATGAGGAAAATAACAGTGTCTGTAAATTAACCCCTTCGACTCCAGGATTGAAATTGTTTTTGCAGTAAAAAATATCATGACACCAATATTGTGTCGAGGGAGATGGGCTTAAGCATTCAACGGAAGTCTGAGCAGGAATGTTCAAATTGCCATGACACCACATGTGGCATCATGGGAAAAAAGGCCAAAATGACATGCCACTAATAATGGGATCAACCTCCATAATATGATTTGAATTATAAGTCCCAGATGTGGCATGTTCTCATCTTTTAATGGAACCGAACCCAGCGTTCTGACACTCCGTTTTTCTCCCGGCCCACCCGTTCTCATTTTCATTTAACATGGAGTTGAGAGAATGATGCCAATAGTGGCATCATTTAATAAATGTAAAAATGACATGGGATTTCAAAATTCAAACATTGCGATTTGGACAAGGTAGGACGCTGCTGCGTTCCCTGACTGAATGGGAATGAGAGAAAAGAGCAGAAATTGAAATGAGACGATTCATAAACCAGCTGTTTTGATTGAATTGTGTGTTGAGAGAAATCTTTTTTGCCATTGCAAGTTCTGGATGTTTGTTGTCGACAGGCTGATTTTGGCAGAAATCCAGAAATTTGGATACATCATTTTGGACAGAAAATAGCTTGAGTGGAAGCATTGAAGTGCGAAACGGATGGCCAGTGAGATTTTGATGCTGACAAAACAGACAGTGAATTAGTTACTCAGGGATAATTAGTTTCGTGTTGAATCATTTTTCATGAGGCGAAAATGGCAGAACGCATCCCTTTTTCGCCTGCTTCAAGCTGACGTCATGCTGAAGAGAAATGTAAGTACATTCCACTGTCCACATTGGGATGCATCATTCTCAGTTGTGGAAAGTGATTGATCGGATATGTTCGTAGAAATCAAATTTTCAAAACACAAATTCGTCAACTGAATTACGGGTGCCTCCACGTGATGGCAGGTAGCCAGGGCGTGTATCTTTTTCTTTTTCGTTCTGATGACGTGAGATTCCGTTGCCATCGATCGCCGATCGGCAACCCTTTAGAACAGCGAAGTTTGCTATTATTCAAAACAAGTGGCCAACATGAAAAGTGATGTTTGTAACGTAACCTGCAGTTGAGCACTTGCTTATTTTTGATCGATGCTCCCCACACAGTACATTTTGGAGAAAAACGCAGCAACACCAAAAATTGGCGTCATGCCGTGAGGTGATCCAGTGCGGATTAATTAACGCTAATCCGAGGTTGCGGAGTAAATTTTTTCCATTGAAGAAAATGGCGAAAATTTACTTCCCAACCTCGGATTAGCGCTAATCCACACTGGATCACCCCACGGATGGAGTTTATTCTTGAAAAATCTGCCATTTTGGTATCCTTTTCTTTTTCTATTGCGTTGTTTTGGCTAATGACGATAGCACACCACTATTGGTGTCATGGCGTTTTGAACGCTCGAAGTTTTTTTCTTTCCGTCTCCTTGGACATGAAGTGAGAAAATGGCATTGTTTACCAATTAACCAAATTTGCATTACGGAATTGGAAGGGTAAAAAATATGTGCCAATCAAATGTTGTAATTTTAAGGGATAATTATTATTGCCTTTCTTTAGGATGATAAATTAAACGTTCTTTTCCATTTTCCACCACGCATCTTCATTTATCATTTCCTTTTCCCATGAGGCTGTCAACAGGTTTGCAGCTCAGAATTTTAGTGGTAAAAGTTGAATCCCCATAGGCAGGCTCAACCTGCGGTATTTTTGTTTGCAGATGCAGCCTGATTCATGGAACCCACCCGGGACAAAGAAGGCATGTCAAGGATACTTTATTGAAGAACTTCTTGTGTTCCATTAATTTTGAAAGGGTAGCTACTCCCCAAGAGCTGAGGCAAGCACCTTCTCTTTTTGTCTGCGATTGCAAAAGTTTTTGTGGTACTTCAGAGAATGAAATCACAAGATGTGTCTCGAACTCAAAACAGACGTGTTTGCTGTGATAATTTTGCTCTCTTATCAAGCTGTGGCGGATTGTGTTGAGCTCAGCTTGAAAACACCATTTCGGCATCAATACATTTCCTGTTGCTAAAAAACGAAGTCTTTACGTTGGTCCCACAATCCAAGAGTTGTGGTGTGATGATTTCTGAACATTGACATTGTTTTCAAAAGTCAACTTAGATCGAATGGGATTGATGATTGAAGGCCACAAAAAAGGCCAGAACAACTTGAGTGTGTAAGGACAAGGCAGTGTTGTTCACAGAGTGTTCAGGAACCTACCACTGCCAGTGGATCTTCCAACTATCTTTTTCTTCGATTTCGCGTTTGATCCACAAGCTGATTCAACATCCATGCTCAAGTAAATTTCTCTGTCTCAAGTGTCCATATTTTTACCAGGGGGGGTTGAGGGGACCTAGCTTGCTAGGGGTTCCTCAGCCGGCTTCTAGCACGGATGCACCTCCTGGTGGCTTAAATCGGGCGAACTTGAACTTGAGTGTCCATATTTGTACCTAAAGACTAAACACACCGTTGCCAATGCATTTTGGTTCAGTTCGGAATCATGTTTTCTGTTGGAAATTTTGAACAGTTTCCTTGTTTTCAGGAAAAGTATGCATCTTGGGAGAACGTCTTTGCTTTCTTTCGTAAAAGCGCACAGTTCGACATAAATTGGCCAGGAAGGCAAACTCCCCAGTCCCATTGCTCTAAGAAATTATGCAAAAACACGTGAAGTGGTGCAGCGCTCCAAGAAATGGTGCAAAACACTTATTTTGCTCCTTCAATTCAGCGATGGACGAGAATGGTGCATCATCACCACACCATTACAGACAAGCAAATACAAAGCATAGCCACAAATGAAGCTCTGAACAACAAAATTGTGAAGATAAACCTTCTCTTTGTTGAAAAAAGCTCTCCAGATTTTTTCAAACGAGCATACTTTAGTTTCGAAATGAAAAATTGCATGCACCATATTCCATGGAGAAACAAGCATCAAAAACTAATCAACATTCGAACGAAGGGGTTCGACCCAACCACCTTGATCTCTGAAAAGCTGCCCCCTTGCAAAAAGCCAGTATGCACGGCTCAAGCAAATTGCAAAAGTAAGTGGTATTGTTGATCAAATTTTCCAGAAATTACAGCTTCGTTCGACAGAAACGAAGCTGTTGCTGTATAATTTATGGAAAATTTGATGAAGTGTGAGGGGCCAGACAGAAACGAAGCTGTAATTTCTTGAAAATTTGATGAACCATGCCACTTTTGAACACGGAGTGTTCAGTAATTGACGGGCCACAGGAGATTTTTCTCAGAATTTTAAAGCACGGGGCAATCTAATTCTCCATCTCGCATGCGCCGCAAAACGCATTTCACGAAGGAACGCTTTTTGCAGCGCATGCCAGATGGGGAATTACCCAGCCCCGTGCTTTAAAATTCAATTACTGAAGACCGTGTATGCGAAAGTTCAGTGAGATCGATCACCAAATTTCATCTCATCATGAACAGTTGGAGCATATTGAAACAAATTAATCATGTTTTGAGTTCACTCCATTTCCAATTTCTCAACGATGGTTTTAGCCTATGATGTTTCGAGCATGAATGATCCACATGGTCTTACATTTCTGGAAGGCTCCATGCAGTGAACTTGATGGCTTTTGCCAAGCTGGAGACAAAATATTGCAATATATTGCACGGGACCAATGCAATATTTGTCCATAATGATGGATTAAGGTGTTGGTTGGACGGAGCCCTATCAGGGTTACAAGTGTCAGAGCCTTTGGTCTGGGGGACGGATCCGGGATCCCCCATTAGCAGAAGAAACTTTGAAACTTCAGGGTTAATGTTAATGCAGTATTTGCATTGCAGAGGCCAAATTTCCCGGGTGAGGTGAGCCAAAAGCATAAACCAGGGCAGAGCAAGCGAGCCAACTGGAGAGGAATTTATTATTTGTCGGCGGTCGTTGACCCCTGAATATGATAAATGGGAAGTGAGGAAAAGCTTGGAATGTGAGATTTCAGTTGGAAAAAGCCTCTGACCATGATTTGACGCTGCAGTCTTTTTTCACAAATTTGCCGACAACGAGAAGCAAATTGTCGGCGACGAGTGAAACGTTTGAATGACCAGCAATTGTGAGTTTTCAGCGCTTCCTTTGTTTTGGGACATTTTTTGGATTTTTTTCGCATTTTTGCAGAAGTTTTGGAGATATTTTCCTCAAAGTTTTCACTTTCAAAGAATCAAAGGTGAAGAAGCCTGAAAGAAAAGTGAAAACCTGTTTGCTGGGCTGCTGTCCCCAACACCTTTTTACAAAACAAGCAACCGTGCCTCCGAGCAATAACGAAAAATAGTTGTTTCAACTCCAAAAGCAGTTTTCAGAAATTAAAATTCCCAGATCTCGGAGGCAGTGACGTCAGAGCGGGTATAAAAGGAGCTGTCCGCGGCAATTTTTCCTCATTTGTTCCTGAAAAGAAGAAGTTTGGAGAGAAGAAGATGGCGAGATACGGGTGTGTTGTTTCTTTCGAAATAATTGTGAACCAACTCCGGGTAAATATTCGTTAAAAAGAGAATGCATGCCGCATCGGATTACATTGACATGCGATTTGGCGAACAACGATAATTATTTCAGATTCCCCATGCATCTTCGAAAATTTGTTGCACTTGGAGGCATTGGTGCGGGGTGCTCGACTTTAAGTTGGACTATCAGAGTTGTTCTTACGGACAAGGTCTCTGCTTGCTCAAACTTCTATTGGGACCAATGCATCCATTCTTGAAATGATATCCTGGAATTCCTGTAAAGTAAAGTGAAAACCAAATTTGAATGGGAGTGAAAGGAAGATGATCACAATAATTCAAAAGTCAGACGAACGATGGAAGACAGGGCGTCCGGCCCGTGCGCTGCTCTGTTTTTCATTTTCATGCCTTAAAACACATTGGCTTGCTCTTCCGGCCAGGCCGTGATTTTCAGCGCATCACTTGCGATGAAATGGCATATTTCTTCGATTATTCGAAAAAAAAATGGTTTTGTACGGGGATTGGGATCTCCGACTGTAGGGAATAGGGAATCTCCGATGGACGGGAATTTGGTCACGTGTGCCACGTACTCACAAGGGGAAATGGGGAATGATCTATCGCACCCAACACCAGATGATAGGGGAGAACTCAAACTGACATTTCTCACTGCAATTGGTTCCCATGTGTCATGCAAGTTCAGGCCAATATCTGGGTCAATCAGCAAACACGGACAACTGACTACCATGTGATTCGCCAGCACGAATCTTTACCACTTATCTCGAATTACTGTTTGCTGATGCACCCACATTTGGCCGAACCGACAAACACGAAATAAAGCACTCTGGACATAAAACTACTGAACAGCACTCTGGAAGGGAAGGGGAAATACCAGCGTATCACGAGTTCGTTTACCAACCAACCATTGGGTTCACTGCCATTGAGATTCGCTATGTCGAAACTGTTAAAATGTCACACTGATAAATTTGCACAGATAATTGAAGAGTCGGACACGAGTGGTTATCATTTTTAAACTAAAGTAAATAAGTGTTTATTGCATCTCTTAGGACAGACGCTCTTTCTACAGAACTGACATGACTTGCTGCCATTAAGACTTATCAGAAGAACTAAACTAACTAACCGCCAAACTAAGCTGAAACAGATGAACAGAGATGATTGACGACAAGTGACTGGAAACAGATGGAAACTGGAGACACTGACTTGATGTGGTCTGATTCACAGATTATTCAAGCAAACACTTGAATCGAGCGAGAGTGAAATTGTTGGCCAGAGCGAGGAGCTTATCGAATGAATTGTTGAGTACAATTGAAGTGAACCCTCACATAATTCAGGGGAAACCTTTTATGCAAAAGCCGTGTCTGGAAATTTAAAAAAAGGCAACCAACCAAACTCAAATGTCTCAAGAATCTAGTAATCATGACATGGCACAGGAGGGGAGGGTGAAATTAAACCAGTAACCCTCGCTGTGTGTTGCTGCTGGCTGTTCTGGCTGGAAATATGCCACGCAGAAGACCTTTTCCGGCGGCACACGCCACAAATCTTACTCGTGTATTTTTGCCTTTTAATTGAAAGTGTCGTCTGATGGTATTGCTGAGTCTGCGCAAACTGGCCCAACAACTGAGTTTCAGAATTTGGCTGGCGCCAAATTGACAGGAAGCCCTGCAGATTTGCTCTGAATAATGGCTGCCAATTTGTCGCCGGAAAAGTACTGTCTTGTACATGAAAATGCCAGGTCAACCTTGTACGTAACCGTACAGTTTTCATTTTTGCTTTCGTTTGTTGCTCAAAGTTGGCGAAATGCAGTGCAGGGTGATCCGGCATGTCCCTACTACCAGGATTGGTTTCGTGGAATTGTTGCATTCCTCCGGACCAGCAACCCATGCCTGTGCTCTCGTCCATAAAATGATCCATAGCGTTTTTTTTTTTCGAAATAAAAATCACCAGTAACAATGTCAATTCAGGTGGCAAAAGTAAATGCTGGCTGGGGAACGAGAAATCCAGACGAAACATGACACAGGTCAGGTGAGTTGAAACGTTTTCTGGAGTGCTTGGTGAACTGTTGGATCTCTGGACTGTGGCCTGTGGGCACCGTGGAAGCTGCGCATGCGTTGATTTTGAGTGTGGCAGATTCATCAACGCGCTCAGAAGGACACCCAGGTGAAATCTGTCCGCGCCTGCTGTTCATTCTTGCCCCACCCACTACTGCTGGACCATCTCGTTCAGCCGGTGGTTTGTCGTTGGCTGGGCTCAGTTGCCCCTGGTGAAGCAAAGCGATCCTGCACATGAGACCGTTGCCCTTTGTACTTGTATCTTGGGTTGCGACATCATGAAGTATTCAAACGAGAACCGAGTTGAAATGGTTTTGCTCTTTGGTGAAAACCACAGAAGCGCAACAGAGGTCTGTGACATCTTCCATCAGCGTCCCCCCGACCTCACACGCCCATTCCCAAGTACTGTCCTAGACCTAAAATAGTAGCAAAATTTGAAGGCTACATTCTCTGTCAAAGACGCAGCTCGAAGCGGCCGACCACGCACAGCAACAAATGATGACCAGGCAGCTGCCGTTCTGGCGCAGTTCGAAGTTGAACCCCAACAAAGTACATACAGGGTTGCTGCTGATGCAGGTATAAGCCAGGCAAGTGTTCATAGAATCGTTAAAAAGAACAAACTGTATCCCTATAAGGTGCACCTGATCCAAGAATTGGACGACGGGGATGCTGACAGACGCCTTGCTTTCTGCGGCTGTGCAGTTGAAACAGCTGACGCGGCCCCACAATTCCTCGACCAGGTTTTGTTCACTGACGAGGCCGCTTTTATCCTTCAGGGCCATCCCAACCGACAACAGAACCGGCACTGGAGTACCACAAACCCCCATTGGGCAATGGAAACCCACTCCCAACATGTGCAAAAGCTGAATGTCTGGGCAGGAATATGGGCCGGCCAAGTGGTGGGCCCTTACTTCTGGAGGCAAACGTTAAATGGAGAAAGGTATCTTCAATTTTTGGAACATACTCTATTCCCGGAATTAGAACGACGGCACTTTCCAGCTGAGGCCTACTTCCAGCAGGACGGAGCACTGCCTCACTTCGCACTGCCTGTCAGGGAGTTTTTGCACGCTCGCAAGCCTGGCCGATGGATTGGGCGGGGTGGACCTCAGGAGTGGCCCCGTCGTTCGCCGGATCTTACTCCACTAGACTTTTTTCTTTGGGGTTACATAAAATCCAATGTCTACAAAACCAGGCCCCAGAACTTGAATGCTCTAGAAGCATCAATCAGGAATATCATGGCAGCAATCACTCCCGAGACTCTAAGAAACGTACAACAAGAATGGTACAAGAGGTTTCAACATTGCATCGCGGCAAACGGTGAACAGTTCGAGCATTTGCTGCGATGAGGACACACATGGAAGCATCTCAGTAAATGAACACAAGAACATTCAACTTACGCACACCCTGTACAGGAAAGTGGCGATGACGACCATTAGAATGTTTTTGTTATCTTCACAGTGCAAATGAAAAAAATTGCGGCTCCATCGTCAGTGCCACTTTTGATTTATACAGTATTGTGAACAATATGCATTTCTGGTACGTGTTGGAAAATTGAAAACTCCTTTTGTTTCTATGCGACAGAAGTGTCCAAAAAGTGCAAAAAAAGCAACAAAACAGTGCAAAAAAGTGTCAAAAATGTGAAAAAAAAGTGTCAAAAATGTGTAAAAACATGAAAAATTTTCGAAAAGTTTTTCGACGTAAAATTTATATAGATTTTTCTTTATTTTTCGCTTTTGAAAGCAAAAGAAAAGTGTAATAAAAGTGCAATTCTGCTTGCTGGGACGTCATACGCAATTTTCTGAACAATCACACACTTCAATTGATTGGAACTTAACCAAAGCCAACTTATCCTGTCCGCAATCACTGCCTCAGGTTCGCCAAATGCCTGTTGTCAGGCGACTGTCTATATTGTAAAGAAATAATTATTTTTTTCATATTTTTGCCATGGGTGGGATTCGCACCCGCCAACGATGGAGAACATCGATTTTTGCGAGCGGACGGTTTATCCACTCGGCCAACCGGTCAGCTGTCGGAATTCGCTCCTGGAACCTGACCAAGGTGTGTAAATAAGAAGTGAAAGAACTGCGCTCCATTTAACATGGAGTCAAATGGGAGCAGAAATGAGACCGAAATGTGTACTGCTGGATTGCGGCGTATCAAGGCGGAGTGCGCTACGAAAGACATGCGAGTGAATGGCGGACCGCGGTGCGATGCCCACAGAAAGTTGAATTTCTCCTGAACAAAGCGACGAGAGAGTTTATGGGGGCTTCGCCGAGTGTCAATCAAAAGGGATTAGTGACGTCAGAATGAGTCATCGATGAGTCACCGATGTGTCAACCATGATTCATAGCGTGTTGCGTATTCATCAGGGGCAAATGACGTCATCCCCGTGAAAGTGATTGAGGTGCCATTTCGGAACACATAAACTCTCTCCCTACCTAACCTAAACTACCGTAACCTATCCCTGCCTAAACATTCCCAACCGTATCTATTCTCAACTTGCCCACTCTCATTTGGCCTGGCCACACACCAACCCAACCCAACCCGTCTCAACAGACCAAACCCTGCCACACCTCACCCCATCTCGCCTAACCTCGTATATTCTAAAAATGTCCAATACCCTGCCCCTCTCCTGCCACCGGAGAAGAGCGGGGTTGTGCAATACTGGCTACGGGTTGCTAGGCCCGCATTCCCCGGCCACCAGGGTAGACTACCTTCCAGCATTCGGAGGTTTCGTCACCGGAGGGTTTTGCACGAGGCCGGGTTATTTTATTTTTTTATTTTGTTTTTGCATTTTTGTTATTTTTTTGTATTTTGTATTTTTAATTTTTTATTTTGTTTTATTTTTTTTATTGTTATTTGAAAGGAAATGAAAAAGAAAATCTGTACACATTTTACCACTCTCCCCGTTTCTACAAAGTAAAATGCAATACAAAATAAAAAAACAAAATCTTCAAAATGGTTGGAACAACGGAATCCTTTTTTCATCAACACTATCATCATCATCGTATCTCAACCCAAACTTCATTAAATCCAGTCTACACATTCCCTTCACGTATTTCTTCATAACTCTTGATCAACTAGCACCATTCATCTGCCAGGACAATTCCAACATGAACAATACAAAACAACCCAGATGCCGGAAAACCCCTTGGACTTTGGGCCTACTCCCAAATTATTCTCCGGCCGGTCCATCAGTATCAGGCTCCTCGAGGCAACCAATTGCAACCACCATGTGGGGGAGGACTAAATAGTCTAAGGAGTCGTGAGATGCACGTCAAAATACAAATATCAAAAATATCCACGTATCCGTTGGGGAGGGGTACATTGAAGGTGACCACATGCTTCACAAATATGGCCTCTGGCCGCCCACCGCATGCCCCCTGACATTAACGATGGGCCGGAAACGTTCCTGCCGAAGCTGGAACCGCAAACGCAGCGCAAGCGTTCCAAAACATGAACGGGCAAGCCCGAACCTGTTGCAAACACCCTGCCCCCTCTGCACCCCCGCTGCACGCTAAGGAAATGCAGATAGGGACACATAAATGTATAGCCCAGCCGAAGCCAAGAGCCACATGTTGGGTCACGGCGAATTGACGATTTCGGAATACGCTTCAAATACAAATAAAAAAGTGCATCCACGACTGAGGGAGTTTAATTACACAATGGTGCAAGGGCGCCCCGACTCACCCTAACGTTTTGCCAAACACCTGTTGGTGTGTCGGTTCGTCCCGACCGAAGAAGGCTAGCGATTTCTTTCGCCGCACATCTTTGAAATCAGCCCTTCATCCGCAGAGCAAACCGACATCAGACTGTAAGGATTGAACACGCAAAATAGCCCGGCAGATTTCATCTCGTCGAAGAAAATTTTCAAAATGTCCCTGAGATACCCCCACTCGTTCACAAATTGCATCACAGACCCCGTTGTTCCAAAATTGCGGTACGCACCGCAACGCAAACTTTTCAATGAACCGCAAAAAATCTTTATTGCGTTCAACATATTGATAAATGTTTGTTTTTCCGATATCAATACGTTGACGTGGGTGTCGATGAACTTTAAATCTTTTACGAGTTCACCGACACATTCTGCTCCAAGATAAAAAACTCCTTTCGAGGAGTAGAATCCATGTGGAATTTCATTGATGTATATGCCAGGGCCTCTAATGTGATCCGATGAAAATTCAAAAATCACATCTCTCTTTTCGCTCGTCTTTTCAATCCTTCCTTCAAAATTTTCATTCAAAAGTGTTTTGGCCTCTGGCAAAAAATCGAAAAGAATTCTGTACCCGTCGTAGTCCATCTCAATGACTGAAGTTTCGGTAAAAGCTAAGTATTCCCGGGGACCCTTCCC
>JASGXE010007337.1:0-51972 GCA_030068105.1 Sinentomon sp. SZTP_YWyxl | reverse complement strand
TCTTGAAGGAGTTATACTTATACACCCGCGTTGTCCAAGATAACGCTAAAGACGTGCAGCGATCGGGTTGAAAACACGTGATCGTATAATCGCTTTAGTCCCGTTTCTGTATTAAACTTTCAAGCAAAAAAGGCGCCTCTGATATTTCTTCAATAATAATTATACAGCAATACCAATAGCTTTATGGAAGGTGAAACACATAGCTGAATACGTCGGAGTCAAGTAACAAATCCAAATTATTTTGCATTAAGTTTTGGGAACAGATGACTGTTCCCAATAAAACTCTTCTTGGGATGACTGTTCCCAAAACTCTTCTTGGGATGACTGTTCCCAAAACTCTTCTTGTGATGACTGTTCCCAAAACTCTTCTTGGGATGACAATTCCCAAAACTCGTTTTGGGAACAGATGACTGTTCCCAAAACTCTTCTTGGGATGACTGTTCCCAAAACTCGTTTTGGAAACAGATGACTGTTCCCAAAACTCTTTTTGGGATGACTTTTCCCAAAACTCTTCTTGGGATGACTGTTCCCAAAACTCGTTTTGGGAACCGATGACTGTTCCCAAAACTCTTCTTGGAATGACTGTTCGCAAAACTCTTCTGCGAAGGGAAAACTGTTCCAGTTTTCCCTTCGCAGGACTTATTTACAAGGAGCCCAAACCAAAAGATATTTGCCAGTGTTTTATACAACCTTAATTCACGTCATTTAACGCTTTCCATGTGACAATAACATTAATATAGCATCCGATCTTGCGGACATTATGGGAACTGACAAGAAAAAGCCTTTGACATTTCAAGTCACCGAAACTAAAGGAATCTTTTCCTTTCTCCAAAATTGACGGAACTCAATGATACCCGGAAGGAAACCATGCAAAGAGGCAATACTTACGGAATCCACTCTGTTGCTGTCAATTGAGTTCTGGGAGATGATGCTTGATGACTTGGTGTTACTCTATTTTAATAACGGTTTGGTGAGGAATAGAGCTGATTACGTACGTTTCACCAAAAACTTCCGCTCATATCAATGTACTCGTATACCTTATGGTAACCCTTTGATGATATAGGCATTATACAGGCGTATTTGACAAGGCAATGAGATCACACTTTTAAATATGGGGAATTGCTAGCAATTGTTACATTTGAACATGTCAAATTTAAAAAGTGGAATCCTTTAAATGAAACAAATAATTTGGGTCATTTAGCCAGCAAATACATACTTGCAAATAGCATAATCACTAATCAATCCCATGATGAGTTGCTTTTAAGTTGGTCATTGCCATTCAATAAGCTGCAAATTATTTGAGTGAATTTCCGACCGGGCTTTCACGACTAGCGCACACGGCACAATTCTTTTATATGAGTTGGCGGCAGACAACTGATTATCGGATACAAATAAAATTGATTACACTGATAAACGCGTTGACCGATGTGTTCTCAAAAGAAAGACTTAGCCACGTTGTTCTGTCAACGCCATTGCCCAAACTTTTTCCATATTTCCAGAAATATTTACCGTATTTTACCACAACATACGTTGATACACACCCACATTCGAAACACATAGCTTGGTGTCCGCGAGCGGACACTGTCACCCAACACCAAAAACGCAACACCATCCCGGATGGAACTCTCTCCAAATATCTGACCTGCTACTCAGTATCCCTAACTTGCAGGGGGAGACTTCAAGAATTCGCGTGCTCGAATCTGCCTTAGAACTACTAATTGCGATATGGGCACGTTCGTGCTTAGATCGGGCATGTGATTATGAAGCCTGAACTCAAATAAATATTCCTGTTTACGAGTTTTTCCTGTTTTTTCTGATATTCCTATATTCCTGTTTTTCTTGTTTATTCCTGTGTTATTCCTGTTTTCGAACATGCAAAACAGTTCCAAAAATGCTTTCAAATTGTTCTTAATCGTTTTTTTTCTTTCTCTGTTTTATTCATGCTGCACCGCATATTTCATATACCTTTTAGCATGCGACCTTTCTTTGTTTTGCATCGAAAGAAGGAAACATCAAAATACAGAAATTTATCAAAACATCAACAAAGTTTATTGGAAAATAAACTTACAACGCCATCAAGATCAAAGTCGAAATCAGGCAGTTGCTGGTAAAATAATTTAAAAACATCATTCGCGGATATTTTCCTTCTGCCGTAATAAAGTACACTGCGGGGCAAAAGCAAAACAGTACCACTGCGAAAGCCTTTCTGCATGTACGACCACTATCTACTTGTAGATGATAAAGAACCAACGGAATCAATATGCGCCTATTCAATTGGTCTGCGCTTCAAGTGACTCATGCTGAAATCAAATTTAGAAATTTTAAACCAATCAAATCCGATGCAAACTGCGGCAGATGTGAAACGTTTGCCCGGCTCTCAGCATTGATCAGCATCACATGGAATTGGTAAAATAAGGCAAATGATATGGGCCCAGTGCTCAAATCTCAAAGTTCACAAGTCGAAGTGTTCAGAGACGCAATTCACAATGCTGCCGCTTCCTTGGTCTTTGACGTTTTTTCATTTTTCGGAGAGCAGGCACTTTTTGGGGAAAACTCTCATTTTTCCGAAACTAAAAGTAAAAGTAAGAACTGTCAGGTTCGCAATCCCTGTTTTGGAGAGATATCTCAAAAGGATAGAATTTATCTGCGGAAATTCAAGAAGGCTGCAGCGCGTTGAATGACCTCTCAGGCAAGCTGCCGCCACGATGCTCTTTCATGTTTTCCTTCGATAAATGGAAGAAAATGTTAGCTTTAAAAATCGAGATCTATTCGTAGCTTCAAATGCAGATGGGTAACTAGATATCCAAATATAATCCATTATAAGCAACTGCGCACGGAGAAAAAAAGGTTTGGATACTAGATTATTCCATCACCGCTAATTCACGTTAAAATAAAAAAAAACTGATGAAATCTGAAGAAAAAAACTGATAAAAAACATCTTTAATTAACAAACGAAAGGGGCTGTGCTTTATTGCAAGAGAGACACAATGGCAGTCAGCAGTACGTGCGTATAGCCCCTCAATATAGTTTAAACTTGTGTCAACGTGATTCTAATACTTATGAGGCCGCGTCTCCCTTGGAGGCCGCGAATTTTCCCGTGGTAACATGGTTTCGACATGTGGAAGAGTTATAGAGGAAGGTTTCAGCTTTCCAAAAATACCAAAATCATTGAATTGGAACATCATTTATGGAGAAGAAACACGACTAAGAATTTTTTTTGTTTTTGACGCAACAAAAAAGTACCTATGCTTCCATGTCGCGTTTCCTCTTCAAAAATGGTCAAATGATGTTCAAATTCAATGATTTTGGTATTTTTGGAAAGCTGAAAGCTTCCTCTACAACTCTTCCGCAGGTCAAAACTATGTTACAACGGAAAAAATCGCGCAATCTTTGGAAATGTGAGACAGGAACCGGAATTTTATCACATCTTAACTTGGAAACTTTTGTATCTCAAAAGTTTTGAGCATTTTACCAGCGAAAAATTCGGGGCTGTTATACACGTCCAAAATCGCTCGTTTTTCTGCTTTCCAGCACAGCAAGTGCTGTCAAAATCCGTGAATCGGTTCAAGAGAAATTTAAGATTCCGTGAGTGACAACCCGCGACCGCCGTATAGTCGCAATGTATTTTACTTGTCGCAGTAGGCCACCGAGCGACATTCGCGCCTCTTGCGGACAAATAAAAATTGGCGACAGCCAAAGCGCCGAATTACGCCACTTATTGAGCATTATAATCACGTTGCTTGTGTCATGGACATCGTGATGAAAAACGACAGAGAGAAACCGAAAAGAGCAGAATAGAGTATCTCAGAGGTATTATCGATAGATCGATATGGATCACCATTCAACACCGATTGACGATGCAATTTTCTCCCTTTGTGAAGGTCGATACCGGCAGGTTTTGAAGGCGTTGAATATTTGCAACGCCATATTTTCAACAAATATCTCACCGAATCATCACTATCCAGTTGTCCAAGTACCTATGACAAAAGAAGAAAAAGAGCTCAGGGTATAACCGATTGTAAAGCCGATTTAGGAACTTTTATGATTGGTTCTATCATTGAATTGATAGTGATGCTGGCCATTTGGCAGTGGCATTTGGTTTATAAAAGCGTATTTGTTGTAGCATCAGCCTTCAGTGTCGGCAATTCGTAAAACTATAAGCAATTATAAGTTTTATTTCGCGCCGAAAATCAGTTGTAACCCCTTGTCTCGAACACATCCTGTCCCTTCTGAAGACGTTGAAGTCAGATGGAAAGAACTCACAATCATCTATTTGAGGCACTAACCAAGATTCGCATCCTGCTACAATTTCAGACGAATGAGTGTCCAGCAGAGATGAGAACTGTAATACTTTGTTTTTAATGCTCTGAAAATTGCTCATTAAAATTAACACCTTTTCCTTTCTTGAAAAGGAAAAGGTTTTGCGCGTGGTTCGCAAATTTCTGACCAATCACGAACGTCCATTGTCTGAATCTCAACTGAATCTGACCATACCTTCCGGCACTGCCTCAGCAGACTGTCTGGTCTCCGCCTAATGATTCTGGTCAGCCATCTGGGCAGCCACCGAAATTCGCTCCTAGGACGTGTCTTTAAACTGCGTGTTAATTAATTTTAAATAAAATCTTCAATAAAAAGTCATTGATCGGATGTCAAATTTCGCATAAAATGCATACCCGCTTCCGCCATAGGAGATCTTCGTCATCCAAGGGCCCATTCTGTTGACAAACAAATTAAATAACAAATTTATCGCGTTAGTCATACCATCATCGCTGATCTTTTGACCATTGTTCTATTATTATTATTATTATTATTATTTCAAATCTCAACAATGAAGTTGAACGTCAGATCACAATAAAATGAAATCAGGTCAAACAATAAAATGAAATGATATGCAGCAAAACGGAAACATTTCGAGGAAGAGGTCTGGACTGCAGCCAAATGGAACGTTCGCCTATGGGGACCGTGCTAAGCAAGCAAAAAGTGGGTCCGAAGAGGGAAGGGCATTCCACTCGCGAACTGTGCGGGGGAAAAAAGCTGTTAAAGTGCTTATTAAATTTCAAGACGGGGGATTCAATGAAGTGGCCATTGTCAGTGCGGCGCCGAATGCTCCTTTGGTTGAAATTGGACGGAAGCGAGGTGGTAATGGTACCCTTAATTATTGACCGGAGAAACTTCAGGCGCCTGCTTGATCGTCTTTGGGAAAGGGTTTCAAGGCCTAGACGCGAAATCATTTCAGAAACTGAAGAAGTCCGCCTATAATCAGCACAAATAAATCTTACGGCACTTCGTTGTACCCCCTCAAGCATGCATATGTGAAAGGAGAGGAATGGGTCCCAAACCTCGCATGCGTATTCCAAGATTGGCAACACAAGGCTGGAATAGGCTTTAAGTTTAGCTGATGTGTGAGCTGGCCTGATGTTTCGTATTAGCATGCCTAGGACTTTTTTTGCTTTGGACAAGGTATAATTGATACGGGTATCCCAAGAGAGATCATCGGAGAGATAAACACCCAGATATTTGAAATCGGGCACTTTGGCTATAGTCTGACCACCAATGGAATATGAGCACGTAGTAGTAGAGCACGTAGTAGGGACTGATTTTCTCTGCCTTTGGAACAGCATCCAATTACATTTTGCAGTGTTAATTACCAAACCCCAGGTCCTGGCCCACAAATGAAGAGCTTCGAGGTTGGACTGTAAGTTCAAAACCTGGGGAGGGCCGTAAATGACCAGGTCATCGGCAAACAGCCTAGACTTACAAGTTAACAGCATGGGTAGATCGTTTATGTATGTAATGAATAAAAGGGGACCCAGCACACTTCCTTGTGGGACTCCGCAAGTAACAGGTCGTCTGGTTGAGAATTCGCCCTCCACACAAACTCGGAAATAACGACCAGACAGAAAGCACTCAACCAGGACAATCAAGGGAGCAGGAAACTTCAGCAAAGAGAGCTTATGCAAAAGCAAGTTGTGGGGGATTAAGTCGAATGCTTTTTTAAAATCAATGAATATTGCATGCAGAATTCCTTTTGATTCAATTCTAAGTCCGTCACTTCTGGCTGGAACGCGCTTTAGGCTTGCTTCAGTCCGGAGCCCTCGCGACAGTAAAGCCCTGGCTGAAATGATATCCTGCGAGATTCCGTTTGGCAGTTTTTTGTTTGTGTGTATGGGTTTTGGTAAATACCAGCTCGACGCACGTTTCCGCATTTGCAATTTGCCACCTTGACAACAAACTCCGTAAAATTCTAATCTGCAAATTTGTGTCAATCGAGAAGCGGACAATGCCGCGACGTCAAGGCAATCGATTCATTCCGACTTTACAGAACAGCATGGTGGTCGGAAGGTCCGTGATTGGAGCGGCCACCGTCTCATACAGTGCCACGGTAGCGGAATGACCCGCAGTCGGTCCTCATCTCATTGCTCGCTGCACCCAAGAGGACGTGTATGTAACATTGGACCCTGTGGGACATTAGGACCTTATGGGACCGTGAGGACCTTGTCAAAAATGACACAGCCGATCTGAGACCCCAACAGACCATATGGCACCTTATGGGACCTTATGCGATTTGATCTTATTGAGTGTCATCAATTACACCTGCGAAAAAACCGATCGACATATTTCCGTGACTTGGCCAAACAGACTGGTTTCTGTCGCCCAAATACAAGGACACTGGACAAAGTGAAGAATATGGCAAGGCCCCGAGGTTTGTGGACACAGGGTCTATCCCAATGGCTATTGCGGGACAACTAGGAATGGGATCCAATATTTTAATGCCGCTGGGCTGGGAACGGAAATCCTGAAAGAAAACATAAATAATTTTGTAAAGACGGACCCACGTTTCCTGAAATAGCATAGTAGACACTTTTTGATGACCCAGTTGGGCGACGAGATCGGGAAGGAACAAGCTATCGCTTTATGTCGTTGGCCGCAGGCCCATATCACCCGAGCCGATCAAAACATGATAACAAAAAACGGTAGGCCGCAATAAAATAGTCAACCAAAACGACCAGCAACGAAAAACCGAGCTGGGAAGACGGCTGCCCCACTTTTCAGAAATGCAATGAAGTCAATTCACTTTTATTGGAGGATATCATTGACGACTAGGGTGTACACCCATCGGCGCGGCATTATGACCAGTTCTAAGTCCGTCACTTCTGGCTGGAACGCGCTTTAGGCTTGCTTCAGTCCGGAGCCCTCGCGACAGTACACCCATCGGCGCGGCATTATGTTGCCGGGCCTTTCGATTTCCCCATTTAATTTCATGGGTGTGTTTCCATTTTCAATTTCAGTACTTTCCAAGTGTTGGGGCCATGCCTACCAACACTTTGAAAGCACTGAAATTGTCATTGCTCACACAGCAACGAAATTAAATAGCAAAATCGAAAGGCCCGGCAGCATAATCCCACGCCGATGGGTGTACGTACAAAAATTGATGACGTTGGTAGCCGACGCCTGCATGGCAGAGTGACACAAATTGTCACTGAGCTATGCAGTCATCGACTCTTCCGACATGAGTACTGACATCAATAAGTTTTGTGCTGTCGAGGAGCTCAACGCTAAAAGCTTCATTCCGGAAACGCGACAAAACGCGTTCCAGCCGGAAGTGAAGAACTCAGAACAATGGCATGGTACTGGAACAAAGCAGACCGGGTGGCGGCAAAAGGGACATGGCCAGCTTGCGGATTTCGCTGAACTTAAAACATTTTCTTCGACCTTTTCTTGATCAAGTATTTTGACTGAGAACATTTTGACTGTCTGCAGAGCGCAGCAGAAATGATATAGGCATCCTGCACAAGAAACATACATGTTGCTGAGGTGCGCAATTTTCCACTGAACAGATGATTTCTGCAAAATTCAAGGCCAGCGCCATTTAGCTCCGTTTATTTTTTTTAGATTCAACAACAGTGCTGCCGCCACATGGCTGCTTCACCGAAGCTATCGATGTTCTCAGGTTCCATGATAATGGTATAGAAAGGATAATTCATGACGCGATAAATAAAGATAAGGCACAAAAACAATCCATCAAGGAGAAAAAGAAGCATTCACTTCGAAAAAACAAACATCATTAATGACAGCTAGTTCCGACTAGAAAGAATGCAATTCAACGACTGAATCTCGGCGGATGATGAAGAGAGCGAGTGCCATTAACGGTCAGTTCGAGAAAAGAAACCATAAACGTGCTATGGTTAAACAGAATTCAGGGAGCTTTCGCACATTATCAGAGCGCCTAGATCTTACTCCAAAGCTGAAATCAGACGGGAGAATGACTGTGTATAATTTTTCATTGAATGCATCCAACGTCAAGCTGCAAGATTCGTCATGGACGACCTGCACTAAAAAAGTATTTCTGATCTGATCAGCATGCTTGGATGGGAGTTTCTTGCATCCAGAAAAAAGATTGCCAGACTTTTGGCTCTATTCTAAATTGTAGCCAATGAGGTGGCTGGCTGACTTGCTGCAATAAGACATCGTACTACTGCAGGCGTGACCACGCCTTTAAAATATGTCTCAGAAGCAGCATATAAAAATGATACCTATAGGAAACTTCTCACTCATTAGGTAGACGTACTATTGCTCTGTGTAATTGTTTGAATAAATGTATTGAAAATAATTGTGTTGAGAGGAGACAACTCCATAAACAAAGTGAATTTATGAGTGAACATAAATAAGATATTTTATGGTTTATGATCGATCCTCGACCACAAAAAGGTTCTATAACCCCATTCTGAACAAAGATAAACACCCAGTCCACCACCTTACCATAAACCCCTGGTTTTCCATCTTGAGATTCAAAAATGGCTGTGAACAATAAAAATGTGATAAATTATTTTAAACGATGAAACAGGAGACAGGCTTCCTGTTGTAGACGAGCGATCAGTTTTTTCTTTCGTGTCCCAGTCGCTTTTGCTCCTGCACAATCGACGACTGCACAAGCGGTCTGTGGGCATGTTTGTTGGCAATTGTTGTGCAAATTGTGCTGAGTATGGTGTTGTGTAAGTCCTAGAGGCAGCGCCTCCCAAGAAATCCGAGGGAGGCGCTGCCTTTTCCCGCTCAAACAAAACGATGATACCATGTAATGTTATCTCTGGTCATAAAATTGTAGAGTGGTGTTCAAATTCAATGATTTTGTGATTCTTGGCAGGACCCGGAATTTTATAACTCCGAAACTTGAGCACTTTTGTACCTCAATTAGTTTCAGAGTTTTACCCGACAAAAGGTTGGGATCATTATGCATGTGTGAAAGCGCACATTTTTCAAGCTTTGCGCCATGCGAAACTACATCAAAAAGCGTCGCTTGGTTCAGGAGAAATTTAACTTTCTGTGGGCATCGCATCGCGGTCCGCCATTCACTTGCATGTCTTTCGACGCGCACACCCTCTTCAAACGACGCAATCCAGCAGCACACAGTTTGGACAAACGAAAATCCCGGAATTCCTCCATTGTTTCTTTTAAACGTTATGGCTGATGTTTCGCTGGTTGTTTGTTTGGCTAAAAAATATTGCAAAACTGTTGTCCTCTTCCTTCCGTGTCTGTTCTCTTGGCCTTCATTGTGAGCTTTGTTGCGAAAATTGTGCATGGGGTACGGGTGGAGGAGTTCGGTGTCTAAGCGGGATGCGGGTCTCATTTTCGAACCATCTGTCCTTTCCTAACCGAACTTAATCCATTCAAACCTATCACATGCCATTTCAATATTCGAGCATCGGCTGTTCAAAAGTCGTGTCAAAATGCGTCACGACACAAGAATATGGAGCGAAAGCGAAAGCCGAAAAAACAGAAAAATAACCGAAACAAAAACCCCCACGTTTCTCATTTCTGCTGAATCCATTTGCGCTGTTGTTGGTGGACAAAAATCGAAATTTCTCCAAATTTCCCCAAACTATCAATTTCCCCAGACCTTCCTCCAAAAGGTGTAACATTTCCCCAAAAGGGAAAAATTTTCCCTATTCGGCCACACTGCACAGCATCCACATTCCACTCGCGACAGCAGGAAGGTACCTCCATGCGCACATTGCTGGTGTAAATTGACGTCCTGAATCTGCTCCTGGATGAACAACAGAGAACGAAAAAACACAATCCGCAACTGAAAGGAGCGCAGTGCAGTTCTTTCATTTTTGTGTGGTGTTGTTGACTGGTGAATCATTGATTTCTGCATTCATTGACGGAAATAAACCGCTGCCCTGTTTGTTTCTTCTCAGCTTTTGGCTTCTCTGCTCTGTTGCTGTCCTGTGCTGGGCCTCTTGGCCTTGTCTCCTTCATTGTCTGCGTTGTTCTCGGTCTGCAGTGTCTGTTCGTTGTTGCGCTGTACTCCTTGCAGGTTTTGATGAGGTGGGGCAGGGTAAAGAGCATTTTTGTATTTGTTGTGCCATTATGGCATTTTTTCCACGATTTTGACCAAAAACCATACAGCAACGCACCACATTGACATCTTCGCCTCCACAAAAATTGGGCACGATCGGTTAACAATTTTTTGAGTTATCGTTGCACACAAATTACGGTTTGCTGTCCGTTGAAGACTCGCTTCGCTCGTCAAAAATAAAAGTGTTCATCAGAGACGTTCACTCTCAAAATAAAAATTTTAAAACCTTTTTAAGCCTCCACATCTTGGAAATACTATAAAAAGTCCAATTTTGACCATTCCAGCCAATTTGGGACACTTTTTACATAAGTTAAAAACAAACAAAACACAAAAACACCACTGTTACAAGTTGAAGTCGAATACAATTTCCAAAGAGTAGAATATGCTTTAAGTTCATCAACGATGTCCAATCCGAAATTGAGCCAATCTGCGCATACAGTATGTATACTTGGTATGCCGACATTCGAAGTCTTTACTTGCGAATGCGTTTTTGCAAATTTACACTCACATCAACATCGAATGGACTATCCGGTTCTTGTGTTGTTCCTTTATCGAGCAACGATCCCTTCTGAAACCAGAAAATAGTTTTCATTTTGTAGTCAATAGGATGATTGCATCGAACTCGGTGGTGGCAAAGGTTAAATTCAATTCAATCGAAATTCATTTTATTTGCGGAGTTTCCTCCGATCAAATATGTACCTACAAGAATGACAAATATTGGACTGACAGAAGGTTGATAAAAATTGTAGGTGCACAAAAACGTGAATGGAAAACATTCGACGATGATATAATAATTATGTATGTAAACCGGAAATAACAAAACTCTTAACACAACGTCTTTGAAAGTTGGCTTCTAAACGACTTCGAAACGTGTTGACTTTCAGCGGAAGAGAAAATAGAACAGTTGGAAGCTAAATCCACTCGGAGCAAGTGCAGTCGGGAAAGGAAAAATTTCCCTACATCCTTTTTGAATGTCGTTGCCCTAATTTCGAAAGGATGATTATTTTTCGAGTAAAAAGTTGCATGCTCAATCAGAAGGAGTATCTCCCCCACCCCATATTTCCTTGAAGAATCACAAAAAGGGCAAGCAGTCTCGAGGACATTCTCCTTTCGAAAAATTTCATCCAACCAAACGTAGCACTCATTTCTGAGACGCTACTTCGAGTGTGATAGTCTCCGGCCACCAATCTTGCGGACTTTCGCTGAATCCGCTCGATTGCTTGCGAGTGTGCTGAGGAGTGAGGATCCCAGGCTATACATGGTGTCCCGAGAAAATTTCGCCAAAATTCGTGGAGATGTTCCTGCGATGACAAAACAAATCGAAATTAATCGGTAAAAACTTTTGCTCCGGGCCCCCGTTTCCATGTAATAACCCCCCAAAGTCCCCCAAAATTGACCCATTTTGGATATTCATGGGGGAGGTAAGATTTCGTCGTAGAGCTGTCAAATTTTCAGGACAGATTCTAGTGATGGTCTTGTTTTAACTGAGATATTGAGATGGTGCGTCGCCGCACAAAACCCATTTTCAAGCAGAGATTCACAAAAGTACCCTGAACAAAAAAGGTTCAGTGAGGAAAGTTGCTCAGACACCCCATTTCCACGCAATAGCCACCCAAAACCGGTAAAATTAATCACTTTTTCATGGTACCGATGGCAACCCCGACGGTGCCATGGCAACCCACTGGGTTAACATGGTTGCCATGAAAAAGAGACTCTTTTCATCGGTTTTTGGGTGGCTATTGAGTGGAAATGGGGGGCCTGAGCAAATTTTCGCACTGAACGTTTTTTGTTCAGAGTACGTTTGTGAATCTCTTCTCGAATAATGGGTTTTATGTGGTGACGCCCCATCTCAATATCTCAGTTAAAACAAGACCACCACAAATTGGGCTTTTTTGGATTTTTGGGGGAGCACTGCGCGGAAATGGAGGTTATGTTATTTTGTCACTGAATATTTCATGTTTTACTCAATAGGTAGAATCTGTCCTGAACATTTGACAGCTCTACGATTAAATCTTACCCCCCCCCCATGCATACCCCAAATGAGTCCATTTTGGGGGGATTTGGGGGTTTATAACATGGAAATGGGGGCCCGGAACAAAATTCTTTACTGATTAATTTCGATTTGTTTTGCCATCAGGAACATCTACACGAATTTTGGCGAAATGTTTTCGGGACACCCTGTATTCATACTTTAAGACAGGCCGAACGAGGGACACATAGAGGAGCCCCCTGATTTACGGAGGACATTTTCAGTTTCTTTAAAAATGTTTAAAGCACGATTTGCCTTGGTTCTAATTTCACTTAATTTTGGCGTCAATTGCGGACCTTATAAGGCTTAAATAAGTGATTTGCTGTTGAGATGGTTGCTTTAAATTATAGAAATTGTGAATAATATAAGGTGGTTTCATCTGCTGACTACGGAGGCAAATGGGCATCGAAATAAAAGAAAATCCAACCTCGTCTCCCGCTTCAGTATTACGATACTCGGCCTCTTTACCCAAGTCTTGAAAAAGTAATTCAGTAACACGGGCGAGTCCTTTATCGTCAGCATTCTGTTTGTCAGAAGACGATCGGCGATAATTTGATGTTGAAAAATCAAGGAAAAAGAACATCGAATTATTAAATGTCGAATAACTTGGAAATGGATTTGGAAAAACTAGGGGAAAAAGGCTCTCTGCGAATATTTTATTTGGAGAAGCAGCATTTTTCCAGAAACGATGAGCCCTTTATGCTGCGTTTTGTGGCACTTTACCCATAGGTAAAATAAGCTTCGCCGTTCCGCGTTCAAAATTTTGTGAGTGAAGCGTGTTTTCGTGTTTCTGTTTCTCGCCGCTAGGTGCGCACAGTTTGCAAATCTGAAGGATAGGAGTAAAACGAGCAGTGCTGGAGACGGGGTTCGCTGGCAGAAAGTTGATTATCTCTTGAAACAGATGACGGATTTTGTTCAAATTTCAAAGTGAGAATGCCGAAAATAGGCAATTAGGCGTTTAAAACAATCCCGACATCACTGACAAAACATAATCTTTTCAGGATTATAATTGTCAAATGTTGGGATGTGATAAAATGACGGGGTCCTGCCATATATTTTTCATGATCATGCGATTTTTCCTCAGTAACATGGTTTACACCTGTGGAAGAGTTGTGGAGAAAGCTTTTAGCTTTCCATAAATTATAAAATCATTTCATTTGAACTCCATTTGGCCGTTTTATGGCAGAAAACGCGACATGAAATATTGTTTTGTTTTCGGTGCAAGAACATGCGTCAAAATTGACGATGCGCACAACCGGTGTTGCCGGGAGTTCTGCGCAGAAAGTCCTCAAAATTAAAACTCTTAGATTTCGGATATTCACCTTTGGAAGATGGGTGCAGAGCCAAAGTCTTCCAACACAGGAGCCAAACAAGCAGCGAGGCGAGACAGAACATGGAACCCTCACAATTCAAAAAAAAAAACAAATTCCAATTTGTGCAAATTAGTCAAAGTCCAACGGCGGTTCCCCGAAATATTTTTTCCAGCGGAACAAGTCAAACAACTTGAGATGAACTGTGTGCGAAAATAGGCAATGAGATGGCCAGTCAAATTCAAATTGGTCAGAACTGCAACTGAGAAGTAAAAAAAGCGTGCAAACGATTCTGGTTTGAAATTTTGATCAAATCATCAAAATGAAAAAATTCAGCCTCAGGCGAGAAATGAACCCGAGACCTCAGCACAGTAGTCAGACGCTGGTCGTCTGAGCTACCGCCCCACTTCGAAAATTTCATCCTAAAACAACGCTGTTATTTTAATGTTGCGTTCAGAAGCGGACGGGTGACATGGCCAGCTTGCGGATTTCGCTGACCTGAAAACATGATTTTCTTCGACCTTTTTTGATCAAATATTTTGACTGAGAGCATTTTGACTGTCTGCAGAGCGCAGCAGGAATGGTGTAGGCTTCCTGCACAAGAAACATATGTTGCTGAGTTGCGTTATTTCCCACTGAGCAGATGTTTTCTGCAAAATGCAAGGCCAGCGCCATTAAGCACCGTTTACGTATTTTGTCAGATTCGCCAACAGTGCTGCCGCCACATGGCGGCCTCACCGAAGCTATCGATGTTCTCTTACCTGTTGTTCTAGATTACATTCTTTGCCCAAAATAAACAAACATGCTTTCTTCTGTGCATTTTTGTAACCGTTGCAAACGATACAAAATTTGCTGTACAGGTATTAACGATAAAATTGAGCCCTATACGGAAGGAATGGGCTCCCGTTCAAGCAATGTGTTGTTGCCTAGCAACCCCAGAAGTTTTCAGACGGTGTGAGTTGTTTTGATTCAAAATTACGGGGGTTGCTAGGCAACAACGCGTTGCTTGAATGGGAGCCCATTCCTTCCGTATAGGGCTCAATTTTATCGTTAATACCTGTACATATCCATAAAAGAGGCACTCATGATAGCCGCACCACTTTATTGTCGGCAAGAAACAATTAAATTCGCAACAATGAAGGTTTATATTTTCTCGACTTCTTTCCGCATGCACTGAAGAAGGTGTAATTTTACACCACGTTGTCCTCCCAGTAACACCCTTAGAGGTGTAACAGCATGTTTACACCTCAAATGGAGTAACAGGAAGAACAAAATGGTGTAGTTTGGCTCCTTTTGGCAGGATCTCAGATGGGCACTTTCAGCAGAGTTCGTTTGACTCCTTTTGGCAGAATCGCAGATGGGCACTTTCAGTTGAGTTCGTTTGGCTCCTTTGGCAGAATCGCAGATGGGCACTTTCCGTTGAGTTCGTTTGGCTCATTTGGCAAAATCGCAGATGGGCACTTTCCGTTGAGTTCGATTGTCCACTTAAAGTTCAATTGTCTCACCCTGGATAATGTCCATAACCCTCGCGAGTTACGATAACGGGTTAAGTTGCCAAATTACGAAAAGCAAACATAATTTCAGAGGATTGCGATGCAATCACAGACGTTCTTTGAATAAAAATCGTATCATTTTCTTGTTTCCAGCGACATCCCACGCATATTTTTTTTTCCAATCCACTTCCGCGGACCAGGAGCTAGCAACAGCCAATCCCGTCGTCTGGAATTGTGACGTCATCAATTTTGGGATTTTCGCCTTGCCTCCGCTTTTTGCCATTTGGCATGTTTGCTACTGCTTCGCAACTCCTTCTAGGTCGCAATAGGGTTAGGCTAGGTCAGGTTAGGTTAGGTTAGGTCATGTTTGGCTTGGCTAAGTTAGGTTTTGAAAATTGGATGCATGTTGAAATTGGCTGGAATTCCCAACAACCAATCAGAGACGCTCTTGCGGAAGTGGATTGGAAAAAATAAACATGCACATCCCACATCGTTTTTTCCTCTGAAAGTGCTTGACGAAGCATAAGCTAAGCTCATTCAATCCTCAGCCTACCTGTGGGCGGTCTGTCTCCCCACGGTATTCGAATCCACAATCAGCCGTGTACGGATTATTGGAATTGGTCGCCTTTTTCATTCTTTCGAATCTATAAGGACCTCCATCATAGACAAACATTTCGAAGTTGTCGTCAAGCAACGAATCGATCTCATTACGAATTTCACCAAGATTCAAATTCGTCTTCTCGTTTCCTCCGACTACATCCAATTTCCTCCCTATATCGGCAAGCGATCCTCCAAGCGGCTCACCAATATAAGCGCACTGAAATTATACCAATTAAAAGTCCAATCAGACTAACTATCTCATTTCACAGGCAATTGGGTTGGATCAAAAGACGTTAGAATAGAATGGAATAGAAATTATTTGTATTTTGGTGCTTATTCGGCCACGCTTACCTAATCATTCATGTCAGATGTTTTAAAGTTGTTTACAATTAGATTAAACGAGACAGTTAAATCGCGGAAGAAGAAAAACAGATATGAAAAAGGGAAAACAGGTTGATCAACACCGCATCTGTTTTTTCCTTGATGGTAATTGTTGCACAAAAAATTAACCCCGTTTTTCAAACTTTCTTCAGCTTCTGGGAGTTCCACCCGCCAGTCTCACTAACTGGGTAGATTATTCTTCCATAAAATGTCCCACAGCGAAAACCTGAAACAATGTCCTTGAACTCCCTCACGCTATCAACAAACAGCGATGAGACAGGATTGCTTGTTTTTTCGTAGGCACTCTTCTTCAAAGCTTTTTTTAATTCACTCCGCTTTCATGGTAGCTTCGCTTCCGCCTCCTTTTTTGAGAATCAGAGTCCTTTTTACAGGCATCCTTGAATGTGACGGAAATGGGAAACACAAGCGGACGAGAAAAATACAGGGAAGGGGTCGATTTTATATGCCATATCAGGCTACACAAAAGACTGCACTTTATTGCACTGAAAGTAATGCGAGACGAAAATCTCATCAGAAATGGACGTGTTTCATTACACAAATATACGCACGGTGCGCATCAGTTACGTACGTAATCGTACATACATGCAGTTGACTAAGGAGGTTCCGTAGCACATAATAAACTCACCTTTTTAAGAGCAGGACGGATTGGAAAGCTCTTATTATTCGGATCGTAGCAAAAATTCTTGTTGTACCTGATTGGTCTGTCTTCACGTAACCGAGCTATTCTCACCGTCTCGAGAATATTCTGGCCCAGAACGTTCCTATCCATGGCTTCCTTAATCATCTCATGACGCTAATTTAACATAAAAATTGAAAAAAATCAGTTGCGACTTCCGTCGACTTTTTGCATCGACACGCAAATACGGAGAACATGCAAAACCTGCGTTCTCACCTTTTTCTTTCTTTCTCTCTATGTCCTTCGGCAAGCTCCTAATACATGGTTTTACATGATAAAGCGCCAGCAGTGGGAACTGGGCCACGCAGTGGGAACTGGGCTGGCGAAGTTCTTGGTTGGGCTATATAGTGCTTTGTTTGGGCTATCTGGGCAAGCAATCAGTTTCGTTTGGGCTCAACCCCTTACCTCCCCAAATAGGCCACAAAATGATCCCACTGCTGACTTCACGCCAGCAGTGGGAAGTTTGGGCTGGCGAATTTCTTCATTTGGCTTATGCTGGCAATTTTTGGAGTGGTCAGATGGTTTAGGTGAGAGCTAGGTTAGGCTATAGGTAAGGTAGGTTAGCTTTAGGTTCGGTTATATTTTGGTTAGGTGAGGGTTTCGTTAGGTTGAGGCTTGGTTAGCTTAGGTTCGGTGCCAAAGACGAAGAAAAAAATGGTTTCTTTCGCTAGTGATCTCTCAAGCTGGTATGACACAAAAAAGGTGTGATCTACCATCATCATATGATGATTTGGTCAGGTTAGGTTAGTTTGGGTTGGGCCCAATTTAACAGAACCTAACCTAGCCTAACCTAAGATAAACTAATAGAAAAATCACTACCTAAATAGGTAGATTAGATCACACGCTATAATGCCGACAAATTCAATGAAACAAAACAAAAAATAACCTAAACTCATCCTAACCTGACCGTCACCTAACCAAAATCTGACCGAACCTAAATCTAACCTAACCTAACCTGACCTGACCTACTCTATCTAACCTAGCTCTCATATGACACAACTTACCACCCCAAAGTGCTAACTCAAGCCCAACCAAAAACATCGCTAGTCCAAACTTCCCCTGCCAACTTCACACGCGCGGTGTACGCATTTTATTGGGCGGTGGACCTTTGGGGCCCTATTTGGGGGGTAATGGGTTGATCCCAAACGAAACTGATTGCTTGCCCAAATAGCCTAAGCGAAGTACTATGTAGCCCATGAAAGAACTTCGCTAGCCCAAACTTCCCAGCGCCAACTTACCACGCGCGTTGAATGCATATTATTCGGGGGACCTTTGGGTGCCCTTTTTGGGGGCAAGGGGTTGAGCCCAAACTAAACTGACTGCTTGCCCAAATAGCCTACTTTAAGCGAAATACTATGTAGCCCATGAAAGAACTTCGCAAGCCCAAACGTCCCACTGTAAACTTCCCACGCGCTCTGAATGCATATCAGTTGGGGGACATTTGGATGCCCTTTTTGGGGTAAGGGGTTGAGCCCAAACGAAACTGATTGCTTGCCCAGATAGCCCAATAGCCCAACCAAGAACTTCGCCAGCCTAAAATTCCCACTGCTGGCGTGAAGTTGGCAGTGGGAACTTTGGTGCCCTATTTGGGGGGTAAGGGGTTGAGCCCAAACGAAACTGAATGGGTGCCCAAATAGCCCAGACGAAGCACTATCTATAGCCCAACCAACAACTTCGCCAGCCCAAGCTTCCCACTGCCAACTTCACACACGTCATCATTACTACATATCTGCTGTTAGGCACAGAGTAAGGCAGACCTCACGCACGTAAGGAATGAACCAACAAACTCAGTTTGTGATATCATTCTCAACGGGTGGTTGCAGCAGACGTTTCCCGAGGTGATGAAAGTTTTTTTATCAGCTGACCTCACAAGTGTTTGCCATCAAGATCTTGTTCACGACAGTCCAAATGATCTCTCTCCAACACCGAAGAAAGAGTTTTGTTCAAACCATCCATCAAAACTGCATTCCATTCTCAACCAGGTTCTCATGCGCTCCTCTTATGAGAAAACGAAAGTACTTGAGCCGATAATAAAATACCTATGAAGACCCGAGGACATTGGATAAAAATGGCGGTTAGTCGCTGTTCCTCCTATCAAGTCATAGTTGTTTATTCGTGATCTCGTTCCATAGAAACTAACATACCATTCTTTTTCTTTCAATTATATTCATGCCCCCAACTCCTTGTAGTAATTGGATAAGAACGCACGCTGGCAGACACACCACCAGCAAATTCATCGTGACCTTAAGTCTGATGAACCACATCTTTTACGATTAACGATCTCTTTCTGAAACGAGAAGAGCAAGGATTTCAAAAAATTTAAATAAAATAGCTGCTGCTTTTTCGACATTTTCAACTTTACACCTCGATGAAATTGGCTAAACGAGCGAATTTGGGACATTGTGGTCGGAATTTCTAAAGACGAAAAACACCACACCGTCAGCAGTGCAATTTACGAGTACGTGGCAGACAACGATGACAATGGACGTGCCGCCAAAGAATCCTACCCGAAAAGTCTGCGCAGTCGGTGCGAAAGTTGATGAATGAAGATGCAATCCAAAAAACATTACTCATTGAACTTATGCGAAGGGAAAGAGCCATTGGTAAGGTTAAACCACGACGAGAAATGCAATCATCGACCAGTGATATTCTGCTTCGTTGAGATACAAAAAATCAAATCTTGAACTTTTTCCGTTGGTAGATTCGGTATCCTTACAGACATTACTTGTGCGGCACCTATCACTCTCTTTGTTTGCCCATCTGTTCCTTTCCCCCATTTTTTGCTCCGCCTCCAAAAGGATTTCAAACCGAACTACTTCAGGTCCACCTGCCTATTTTCCATGTACTGTCATTCACGTCTTTACCGGGTTACTAGTCATGTAGAGCACAACTAATAAGGCAAGGATTTCGGTTGTCATTTGATTAACGGATATTGAAGTCACCAATGGTGGTGGACTTGACGTTCTGGGGCGACCTTCCCTGCAAAGGTGTTGCTAGGAAGCACGTCTGTGTCTCTCTGGATGTTGAAGACGTTTGCGAGGAAAATATGGTTCTTTATCGGTTGCGAGGTCACGAACGCCGTGAGTGTATTTGTGCAACACGAAGAGATCGCGTTTAAACTGCACAAAAGCATCATACGGAGACATTCAAAATACCCGGGCCATAGGAGATTTTTGCAAGACTTTTGAAGCACGGGGCAATGTAATTCCCCATTTCACATGCGCCGCAAAACACATTACATGAAAGGAATGCATTTAACAGCGCTGACTAGATGGGGAATAACATTGCCCCGTGCTTCAAAAGTCTGACAAAAATCTCCTATGGCCCGAGTATTTTGAATGTCTGAGTATAAGAACGAACAGTGGTGGTGAGGTTTTTGAATTGTTCTTTTGTTCTTTTCGCGTGCAGGAATTGTTTTCTCATCATTTCGGTCTAAAAATGCAAAAACCCACAAATGGTAGCTATGGCAAATGCGGTGCGCCCCGAAACAATCCTGCCCGAAAAGTGTTTGAATCGGCGCGGAAACATAAAATTGAATTGAATTGAAATGTTTATATTCGTATTTAGGGGCTTGGCACCGTTTCATATTTGCAAAAAATGACTTATTTTAAATCACACAACAAAATGTTAGAAAGTTGATAAAAAATGAAAAAAATGAAAAAGTTTAAAACATTTCTTCCATCCTTACAATAACCTTATAATTAGCTACTCGTGGATTGAACCTTGATCTTAAAACCCGTACTAATGTGTGTTATGAATACAACCTGGCAGCGCATGATGTGCAGGTCAATGCAGAATCGTTTGTCTTATTCCTTACCTCACAGCAAACACACTTCTCTCCTCAACGAACGAGTGAACGGCGATGAGGTTGATACTCGTTATCTCAGCAAAAGGCGTTGATACAAATAAACACAACAGAACACTCTGAAAACGATGTTGAAAAAATACAGAAAGCTCCGGCGATTTGAAAAGAAATCGGAATGAGACAGTTATGCAACATTTTTTTTAACCCCCTACACCTGCAATGCTATAACTAAATAACAACAGCAGTCAACAATACCAAGCCGGCATTGATAGATTCACAAAATTTGGCAATATCCTGTTCATTTCGTCATGTCGAGCTGCATACACAACACAGCAGCAGAAAATGACCTTGCCTTTGCTTTCGATTCCAATACGTTAAATCATTTCCTGCTATTCCGTCCATGATTTCTGGCCAAATCAACTCCACCAATCGAAGTTGACATCTTGCGCAGATGGTAGCAACCATTTTCGAAAATGATTTGAACCTGATGCTGCTCTTTTCCTGATGCAAGGGAATCATACCTGTGTCTCCTGAGCTTTTTAAAATTGTGCAGAAATAAAACGTATCTCTCAAAGGTTTTGGCAATAATCGTCGTGTGTGCATTGGCAAACTTCAGTAGGTCACATCACAATGAACGGTGGCGGTAATCGGAGACGTTTTCAGTTTGTTTTCTGATTCTAAGTTGGACGAATATTTTGTATTTTATTCACATTTTCTATATAAATGCATATGCAAATATCAGTTTCAGCAAGACAGGACAGCACATGAACAACATAAAAACACATTTTCAGGGCAACATTTGTAAAAATAACGTGGAGAACAAAACACAGGCTATGAAATCAAGATTAGAAAAAATAATTGTGTTGAATAATTGTATTCTCAGTTCGCGTACATTGAAAAGAACTTTGTCAACAAAGATTGTAATAAAACCCGAAGTCCAAACTGTCCCCTTCGGCAAGAATTGTACTCAAAAGGTGCTCTGGTACACTTCACAATTGAAATTATGCTGCATCACCGGTTTCCCAGGAAGCTGAACGAAAATATTTCCCGCTTTCCTAATCATTTTGCATTCAAAAACTGGCATTGTCATTCTTTCAGTGATTATGGAAGCCAAAAATATTCGCAAACTTCAACACGTCGCGTCAGAATGAACCGTGGCGGTAATTGGAGACTTTTGCATTTTTCTGATTCATGGTTTGACGAATAATTGCATTCTTAGTTCGCATACATTGAAACAACTTTGTCAACAAAGATTGTAATAAAACCCGAAGCCCAAACAGTCCTCTTCGGCAAGAATTGCACCCAAAAGGTGCTCTGGTACATTTCACAACATATGGATAAAATTATGCTCCATCACCGGTTTTCCACGAAGCCGAACAAAATATTTCCTTCTCCTAATCATTTTGCATTCAAAAACTGGCATTGTCATCCTTTCAGTGATTACGGAAGTCACAAAATAATCGCAAACTTCAACACGTCACGTCAGAATGAACGGTGGCGGTGATTGGAGACGTTTGCATTTTTCTGATTCATTATTTGACGAAAAATTGTAATCTTAGTTCGCGTACATTGAAAAGAACTTTGTCAACAAAGTTTGTAATATCACCCGAAGCCCAAACAGTCCTCTTCGGCAAGCATTGTACTCAAAAGATGCTCTGGTACACTTCACAACATATGGATAAAATTATGCTCCATCACCGGTTTCCTAAGAAGCCGAACAAAATATTTCCTTCTCCTAATCATTTTGCATTCAAAAACTGGCATTGTCATCCTTTCAGTGATTATGGAAGCCACAAAATGTTCGCAAACTTCAACACCTCACGTCAGAATGAACGATGGCGGTGAT
This sequence comes from Sinentomon sp. SZTP_YWyxl, assembly GCA_030068105.1. NCBI lineage: Eukaryota > Metazoa > Arthropoda > Protura > Sinentomata > Sinentomidae > Sinentomon > Sinentomon sp. SZTP_YWyxl. The sequence goes on along the minus strand of JASGXE010007337.1, from coordinate 29,454 downwards.
TGAAGACATTTGCATTTTTCTGATTCATGGTTTGACGAATAATTGTACTTTTAGTTCGCGTACATTGAAACAACTTTGTCAACAAAGATTGTAATAAAACCCGAAGCCCAAACTGTCCTCTTCGGCAAGAATTGCACCCAAAAGGTGCTCTGGTACACTTCACAACATATGGATAAAATTATGCTCCATCACCGGTTTCCCACGAAGCCGAACAAAATATTTCCTTCTCCTAATCATTTTGCATTCAAAAACTGGCATTGTCATCCTTTCAGTGATTATGGAAGCCACAAAATGTTCGCAAACTTCAACACCTCACGTCAGAATGAACGATGGCGGTGATTGAAGACATTTGCATTTTTCTGATTCATGGTTTGACGAATAATTGTATTCTTAGTTCGCGTACATTGAAAAGATCTTTGTCAACAAAGATTATAATACAACCCGAAGCCCAAACTGTCCTCTTCGGCAAGAATTGTACTTAAAAGGTGCTCTGGTACAATTCACAACATATAGATAAAATTATGCTGCATCATCGGTTTCCTAAGAAGCCGATCGAAAAAATTTCCCTCTTTCATAATGTCTTTTGCATTTAAAAACTTGCATTGTCATCCTTTCGGTGATTTCGGACTCCAAAAATATGCTGACGCATTTTTGAACCTCTTTGCTATGGAATACGACGATCTCTGCGAAAATTCACTAAAACATGTGTTTTGCTTCATGGTAAAGTTGTTACAACAAGACACAATTTCTTGCCAAGAGGACACATTTTCAAACGAAAATACAGACTGGGGCCTGATAGTCGACCATCGGCATCTCCATAAATGAGTTTTGAGAGCACTCGCAATCTTTACAGTCCCACTGTCATGGCTCCCATGATGCCAAAAACAAAATTTTGTTCAACTCACGATTCAACAATGAACGAAGACAGGTGATTTCAATTGATGTGCTTATTTCTTATGACATTGATAACAAGCGCTCGCAAAGAACAATTTTATTGAGATGGCAGGTTGTAATGACAGATTCTTCTACGGGCGCTGTGGACTTGCAGGTATCTTCAATAATAATTGCTGCAGTCAAGCAAGTCTCATAAATACCATCTTTGATCATGACGCCCTGACGAAAAGGTCGTGCACAGTCATAACACATTTTCAGGATTGAATTCAGAAAACACTTCGTTAATAATCACACCACATCAGTTTCATTTTTTGAGTGCATCTTACAGGGCTGTAGACAGACTAAATGACCATTACGAATGTTCTTCCACCAAACCCAAGGTTTCATTACACATCCCTGTCTTATCCAGGGATGTCAACGAAATCGCAACAAGTCATAAAACTTTTCCCTCATCGCCTACCAGCCTAACAGGACGTTACGGCAAGACTCGCTGTAGCAGTGCAGGCAGTTGAAAAGCGCATCGCTGATGTTATCTCTGACTGTCAGACTCTTTTCAACCACAAGTTTCAGTAGCTGTGGCATTCCGAAAATCCCTCGAATTACATCTCAAAGTAAAGCAAAGTTTACCGACTCATCATGCGCAGTGGCAGAGCGTGATATCGCCAAAAAAGACGGTAAATTGTTAGTTCAATTATCTTTTTCCAAATTTGCACCGCACGCATTATAGTCGTAGAGATTTGCTCAAACTCGATTTAGTTTCTGTTCCTGGCTAGCGATTTCAAAAGGTGTGCAACATATCAGGCCATTTGAAAAAACTGTTGTGGTTAACTTCAACAACAAGGTAAGCAAAGCAGCTCTTTTAATATCAATGCCTTCCACGAGCTTCAAACAATCCAATATAAGGCCATGCCAGTACGTAAAATGGATTATAAGTGCACTTAGGTGAACAAGAATCGATACAAATCACATTAACACATGATACTTGCAGCAATAACACAACTGTGAAAACTGATAAATCCTCACCCGAATGGAATAGTAACCTCTCTCAGGCAAGCAATGTGAGGACAGTGATGACAGATGATGACAAGATCCAGACACCGAGGGGAGCCCCCGGGGCTGTCTGAAAAAAGATGAAATCGTTCTATGAAAATACGTGCGCTGTCTGAAGGTAGCAAGGGAAAATACGATTGTGATGAGAAAGCCTTGTTTATTCAATTTTCCACTCAATAACAATGGGCAATTAAATACTGGTCGGTCCATAGAACTTCCTTTTATGGAAGCAATTGATTAACTAAACAGATTTTTAGAATATTATCTTTTTGAGCAAGAACTTTTTAGATAAAAAAAAATCCATGATTGAATGGAAATCTTGAACAAGAACGAAAGGAATCCGACTGGTGAACAAAAATATTTGTCAAGTTTTAATTTTAATGTTCAATTATTATCCGCGAAATGCGAGCAGGATTAACACTACTGGAATTGAGTTTATCCGATAAACTACTGGAATATATTGAATGACATGGTTGTCTCCCATAACACGTCTGTCTCCCACAAACAGAAAGATTTTATGTGAACCATTTATGAAGAGAAAAAGATCCTAATATCTGCAGCCTGCTCCACTAGTCAAAATGCATTCAGAGGTTGTTTTGTCATGTGTCTCGGGAAATTGCTTTGAAAACGTTCCAGAAAATTGGAAACCCCACAAATGTAGAGCAATAATCTGTATAGCTATGACATAATGCGGTGCGTCTCGTAACAATCCTACCCGCAAAGTGTTTGCAGTTGGTGCAGGAATTTATAATGCAAAGGTGTAAAACATTTCATGGCATCCTTGGAGAAACCTGATAGTTGGGTACTCATGGGTTGAACCGTAATCATGAATCTTAAACCCGTACTGATGGGTGTTGCGACTATGACGTGGCAGCGCGTACTGTGCCGGTCAATACTTAGTGGTTTGTCTGACTGCTTACCGCACAGCAAACACACTTCTCTCCGCAAGAACGAGTGAAAGGCGTTGAGATTGATACTCGTTATCTCAGCAAAAGGGGTTGATACAAACAATCACAATAGAACACTCTGAAAACGATGTTGAAAAAATACAGAAGGCTACGGTGATTTGATAAAAAAAATCGGAATGAGACAGTTATGCAACATTTTTTAACCCCTTACACCTACAATACTATAACAGAAACAGCAGTCAACAATGCAAAGCCGGCATTGATTGATTCACAAAATTAGGGAATATCCTTCTCATTTCGTCATATCGTGCAGCCCACACCACATAAGAAGGAAGCCGAACAGCAGCAGGAAATGACCTGTTTGCCTTTGCTTTCGATTCGAATACGTCAAACATTTCCTGCTATCCCGTCCGTGATTTCTCGCCACATCCACTCCACCAATCGAACTTGACATCTTGTGCAGATAGCAGCAACCATTTTGAAAATAGTTTGAACCTGATGCTGCTCTTTTCCTGATGCTAGGGATTCTTACCTGCGTCTACTGGGACTTTTAAAATCTGCAGAAATAAGATGGATCTCAGTCAAAGGTTTTGGTCATAATCGTCGTGTATGTATTCGTAAACTTCGAAAAACGTCACAGAATGAACGGTGGCGGTGATTGGAGATGTTTTTAGTTTTCTTATTCTTGGTTGGACAACTAATGCGTTAAAACAACTTTGTCAAGAATACCACTTTGTCAACAAAGATTGAAATAAAAACCGAAGACCAAACAGTCCTCTTCGGCAAGCATTCTGCAGAAAACCATGTGTTTTGTGAAAAACATGTGTGAAAACCATGTGTTAAACCATTTCTGAAAACCATGTGTGAAAGGATGACAACTGGCGTTGTCATCCTTTCAGTAATTATGGAAGACAAATAATATTCGCAAACTTCAACAGTTCATATAAGAATGAACTGTGGAGGTTGTTGGAGACGTTTGCAGTTTTCTAATTCTTGGTTTAAAGGATAGTTGTGCTCCTTGTTCGCATACGTTAATCAACTTTGTCTACAACGATTGAAATAAAAACCGAGGCTCAAACAGTCCTATTCGGCATACATTGGGCTCAAAATGTACTCGGCTATTTCTCAAGAAACCGAACGAAATTATTCCCTCTTCCCTAATGCCTTTTGCGTACAATCACTGGCGTTGTTATCTTTTCAGTGAATTTGGAAGGCAAACAATATTCGCAACTTCAGCACGTCACATCACAATGAACGGCAACGATGATTGGAGACGTTTTCAGTTTCCTTATTCTTGATTGGACAAATAATTGTTGTCGTAATTCGCATACGTGGAAAGAACTTTGTCAACAAAGATTGTAATAAATTACCGAAGACCAAACAGTCCTCTTCGGCATGCATTGTGCTCAAATGGTACTCGGCTATTTCTCAAGAAACGGAACGAAATTATTCCCTCTTTCCTGATGCCTTTTGCGTACAATCACTGGCGTTGTTATCCTTTCAGTGAATTTGGAAGCCAAAAAATATTCGCAAACTTCAACACGTCACATCAGAATGAACGATGGAGGTATTTGGAGAAGTTTGGTGTTCTCTGATTCTTGGTTTGACAAATAATTGTGTTCTTAGTTCGCATACTTTGAATCAACTTTGTCAACAAATATTGTTATTAAAACCGAAGCTGAAAAAGTCCTCTTCGGCAAGCATTGTACTCAAAAGGTGATCTGTCACATTTCACAACTTCTACGAAGAAACAATTATGCTACATCATCGGTTTCCTAAGAAGCCGAACTAAAAAATTTCCCTCTTTGATAATGTCTTTTGCATTCAAAAACTGGCATGTCATTCTTTCAGTGATTTCGGACTCCAAAAATATGCTGACGCATTTTTGAACCTCTTTGCTATGGAATACGACGATCTCTGCGAAAATTCACTAAAACATGTGTTTTGCTTCATGGTAAAGTTGTTACAACAAGACACAATTTCTTGCCAAGAGGACACATTTTCAAACGAAAATACAGACTGGGGCCTGATAGTCGACCATCGGCATCTCCATAAATGAGTTTTGAGAGCACTCGCAATCTTTACAGTCCCACTGTCATGGCTCCCATGATGCCAAAAACAAAATTTTGTTCAACTCACGATTCAACAATGAACGAAGATAGGTAGGTGATTTCAATTGATGTGCTTATTTCTTATGACATTGATAATAAGCGCTCGCAAAGAACAATTTTATTGAGACGGCAGGTTTTAATGACAGATTCTTCTACGGACGCTGTGGACTTGCAGGTATCTTCAATAATAATTGCTGCAGTGAAGCCTCTCAGAAATACCATCTTTGATCATGACGCCCTGACGAATAGGTCGTGCACAGTCATAACACATTTTCAGGATTTAATTCAGAAAACACTTCGTTAATGATCACGCCACATCAGTTTCATTTTTGAGCGCATCTTACAGGGCTGTAGACAGACTAAATGACCATTACGAAAGTTCTTCCACCAAACCCAAGGTTTCTTAACACATCCCTGCCTTATCCAGGGATGTCAACGAAATCGCAACAAGTCATAACACTTTTCCCTCATCGCCTACCAGCCTAACAGGACGTTACAGCAAGACTCGCTGTAGCAGTGCAGGCAGTTGAAAAGCGCATCGCTGATGTTATCTCTGACTATCCGCCTCTTTTCAACCACAAGTTTCAGTAGCTGTGGCATTCCGAAAATCCCTCGAATTACATCTCAAAGTAAAGCAAAGTTTACCGACTCATCATGCGCAATGGCAGAGCGTGATATCGCCAGGAGAGATACGCCAAATACGGTAAATTGTTAGTTCAATTATCTTTTTCCAAATTTGCACCGCACGCATTTCAGTTGTGGAAATTTGCTCAAACTCGATTTAGTTTCTGTGCCTGGCTAGCGATTTCAAAAGGTGTGCAACATATCAGGCCATTTTAAAAAGCTGTTGTGATTAACTTCAACAACAAGGTAAGCAAAGCAGCTCTTTTAATATCAATGCCTTCCACGAGCTTCAAACAATCCAATATAAGGCCATGCCAGTGCGTAAAATGGATTATAAGTGCATTTATGTGAACAAGAATCAATGCAAATCACATTAACACATGATACTTGCAGCATTAATACAACTGTGAAAACTGATAAATCCTCACCCGAATGGAATAGTAACCTCTCTCAGTCAAGCAATGTGAGGACAGTGATGACAGATGATGACAAGATCCAGACACCGAGGGGAGCCCCCGGGGCTGTCTGAAAAAAGATAAAACGCTCTATGAAAATACGTGCGCTGTCTGAAGGTAGCAAGGGAAAATACGATTGCTATGAGAAAGCCTTGTTTATTCAATTTTCCACTCAATAACAATGGGCAATTTAATTCTGGGCAGTCCATAGAACTTCCTTTTGTGGAAGCAGTTGATTAACTAAACAGATTTTTAAAATATTATCTTTTTGAGCAAGAACTTTTTAGATAAAAAAATCCATGATTGAATGGAAATCTTGAACAAGAACGAAAGGAATCCGACTGGTGAACAAAAATGTTTGTCAAATTTTAATTTTAATGTTCAATTATTATCCGCGAAATGCGAGCAGGATTAACATACAAATTGTGTTTATCCGATAAACTACTGGAATTGAGTTTATCCGATAAACTACTGGAATACATTGAATGACATGGTTTTCTCCCATAACACGTCTGTCTCCCACAAACAGAACGATTTTATGTGAACCATTTATGGAGAGGAAAAGATCCTAATGTCTGCAGCCTGCGCAGACATGCAGTCAAAAGTGTCCTATTGTCTTCAACTGTTTGACAACTATGAAAAATTGGCAGAGGTTGTTTGTCCTATGTTCAATTGCTTTGAAAACGTTCGAGAAAATTGGAACCCCACAATGTAGACAAAATCAGTATAGCTATGACATAATGCGGTGCGTCTCGTAACAATCCTACCCGTAAAGTGTTTGAAGTTGGTGCAGGAACTTATAATGCAAAGGTATAAAACATTTCATGGCATCCTTGGAGAAACCTGATAGTTGGGTACTCATGGGTTGAACCGTAATCATGAATCTTAAACCCGTACTGATGGGTGTTGCGAATATGACGTGGCAGCGCGTACTGTGCCGGTCAATACTTAGTGGTTTGTCTGATTGCTTACCTCACAGCAAAAGCACTTCTCTCCGCAAGAACGAGTGAACGGCGATGAGATTGATACTCGTTATCTCAGCAAAAGGCGTTGATACAAACACACGCAATATAACACCCTGAAAACGATGTTGAAAAAATCAGAAAGCTCCGGCGATTTGAAAAAAATCGAAATGAGACAACTATGCAACATTTTTTAACCCCTTACACCTGGAATAATATAACTTGATAGCAACAGCAGTCAACAATACCAAGCCGTCATTGATCGATTCACAAAATTAGGGAAAATCCTTCTCATTTCGTCATATCGTGCAGCCCACACCACATAAGAAGGAAGCCGAGCAGCAGCAGGAAATGACCTTTTTGTCTTTGCTTTCGATTCGAATACGTCAAAACATTTCCTGCTATTCCGGCCGTGATTTCTCGACACACCAACTCCACCAATCGAACTTGATATCTTGCGCAGACCGAAGCAGCCATTTTCGAAAATAATTTGAAGTAGAAGCTGCTCTTTTCCTGATGCAAGGGAATCATACCTGCGTCTCCTGGGCTTTTTAAACTTTTGCAGAATTAAGATGGATCTCAGTCAACGTTTTTGGTTTCTGGTCATAATAGTCGTGTATGTATTCGCAAACTTCGAAAAACGTCACATCTGAATGAACGATGGCGGTGATTGGAGATGTTTGCAGTTTTCCGATTTTTGGTTGGACGCCAAATAATTATTGTGTTCTAAATTATTAGCATATGTTAAAACAACTTTGTCAACAAAACAACTTTGTCAACAAAGATTGGAATAAAAACCGAAGAATAAAAAAAGTCCTCTTCGGCAAGCATTCTGCTGATAAGGTCCAATGCTACCGACATATATGAAACTTTTGCTGCATCACCGCTTTCCGAAAAAAGCCCAACGAAAATATTTCCCCCTTTCCCCATGCCTTTTGCATAAATAACTGGCGTTGTCATCCTTTCAGTATTTATGGAAGCCAAAAAATATTCGCAACACCAACACGTCACATCAGAATGAACGGTGGTAGTGATTCTGGACGTTTGAAGTTCTCTGCTCCATGGTTTGACGAATAATTTTGTTCTTAGTTCGCATACGTTGAATCAACTTTTCTCAACAAAGATTGTTCTTCAAGCCGAGGACCAAACAGTACTCTTCGGCAAGTTTGTACTCAAAAGGTGCTCTGCTACACTTCACGACTTATTCGAAGAAAAAATAATGCTACATCATCGGTTTCCCAAGAAGCCGAACAAAAAAGAAAAAATTTCCCTCTTTGATAATGTCTTTTGCATTCAAAAACTGGCATGTCATTCTTTCAGAGATTTAGGGCGCCAAAAATATGCAGATGCATTTTCGAATCTCTGAGCTAGAAAAGATTAGGATCTCTGCGAAAATTCATTAAAACATGTGTTTTGTTTCATGGTAAAGTTGTTACCACGAGGCACAATTTCTTGTCATCAGGACACATTTTCAAACGAAAATACAGACTGTGGCCTAATAATCAACCACCGGTATCTCCATAAATGGGATTCGAGAGCACTCAAAATCCTTACAGTCCCACTGCCATGCATGACTCCCATTTCCGAATTGATTCCAGAAACTTTTTCGATTCAACTCACGATTAAACAATGAACGAAGACAGGTGATTTCAATAGATACTCTAATTTCTTATGACATTGGTAATAAGCGCCCGTAAAGAACAACTTTATTGAGATTGAAGGTTTTAATGACAGATTCTTTACGGACTCTGTGGCCTTGCGGTATCTTCAATAACAATTGCTGCAGTCAAGTCAAGTCCGGAATTACTATCTTTGATCGTGACGCCCTGACTAAAAGATCGTGTACTGTCATAGCACATTTTCAGGATTGAATTCAGAAAAATCTTCGTTAATCACGCCAGATCAGTTTCAATTTTGAGTGCTTCTTCCTGGGCTATAGACAGACAAAAGACCATTGCGAAAGTTCTTCCACCAAACCCAAGGTTGGATTTGGTGGAAGAACTTCGAAAGTTCTTCCACCAAAACACATCCCTGCCAATCCGGGGATGTCAACGAAGTCGCAAGAAGTCATATAACGTTTCCCTCATCGCGTTCCAGCCCAATAGGACGTTACGGCAACACTCACTGTAGCAGTGCAGGCAGTTGAAAAGCGCATCGCTCATATTGTGCCTACCTTACAGCAGCAGTGTCATTCACAAAATTCTTCGAATTACGTCTCAAACTAAAGCACAGTTCGCCGACTTATCATGCAAAACCGCAGCGCGTGTAGTCGAAACGAGAGATGCGCCAAATACGGTAAATTGTTACTTCAATTATCTTTTTCCAAGATTGCACCACACGCATTTCAGTGGTAGAGATTTGCTCAAACTCGTTTTAATTTCTGTGCCCGGCTAGCGATTTCAGAAGGCATGCAACATTTGATAAGAACTGCTCTGGTTACCTCCACCACAAAGTAAGCACTACAATTCTTATCAAATATCAATGCCTTCTACGAGCCTCAAACAAATCCAATATAAGGCCATGGAAGTGCGTGAAATAGACTATAATTAAGTGCACTTAGGTGAACAAGAAGAAATAGATATCAAAACACCACGTGCACATTGCAGCAATAACACAACTGCAAAAACGGATAAATCCTCACCGGAACGGAAAAAGTAATTTCCCTCAATCAAGTAAGGAAAGGACGATGATGACGGATGATGACAAGATCCACAGACACCGAGGGGATCCCCCGGGGCTGTCTGAAAAAAAGATAATATCGCTTTAAGAAAATACGTGCGCCGTCTGTAGGCAGCAAGGGCAAACACGGATGCACAGAGAAAACCTTGTTATTCAGGTTTCCACTCAATAACAATAAACACCTAAACACTAGGCATTCCAAAGAACTTCCTTTTGTTGTAGTAGTTGATTAAGTAAACAAATTTTTGGAATTTCACCTTTTTGAGTAATAATTTTTTTTATTATAAAATACATGATGGAATGAACTTTTTGACCAAGAACAAAGGTAATCCTTGTGGTTAACAAAAATGTTTGTCAATTTTTGATTTGATGCTCTGCCAAATGCTTTTGTACCTGTGATTTGTTACTAAAAACAATTCCATTAGCAAGGAGTGGCAAACTCGCACAAACCATAATCGATCACTCTTGGTGATAACATATACAACGCGCGAAAGATCGGTACTTGTAATAGAAGGATCATTAAATCGCGTCATCACCTAACTGGAAAACTTTTATTTACAACTTGAAATTTTCTTTTTTCGAGAATGGTTGAAGTTATATTTGTTCATCATACGATCGGGTAAACGATTCGTTCTTAAAATATTTTTATTTCTTTAAGAGAGGAGTTCAACTTTTAACTAAATGAAATACAACTAATGATTCTTTTAAGACAGGTCTACAAACGAATGCAAATATGCAAAATGAAAAATGCTCTGCAATGATGCCTGCGATTTGTCACGAAGCACAACGCCATTCGTCAAGATTGGCACACAACATCAGATCTAAAAAAACATTTCATATCAGAAAAACATTTCATATTCTCCTCTGCGTTTTTCTCATCAACTATCATCAAGGTTCCATGGGTGTATTTTTATGGCTTTTAAAGCATTTGAAAAAAGTATGCGATTGTTCCTCAAGATGTTTTGTGATAAGAGCAAAGAATTGCTCAGCCGTTATTCCGTGTATATTAGTGATAAATATATTCAGGAAGTTCTATTCACCTTCGTTAATTTAAAGAATCTTGCAAGTTAAGATTAAACTCACTACTCTTGGTCGACATATGTAAGATCTACACTGGGTACTCTTTCTAACTCGCAACAATTGTTATGCTTCATAACTAGTTACTGGGAAGCCTAATGGAAAACATTTTCTTCTCGTAAATATTTGCCGTTTTCCTTCGAAAAGGCGTTGTCATGCCTCCAGTAATTTCTAGCCTCTCCTTCGTGCACGTTATGGCATTGTCATCGTTGCATGACTTACTAATCTCTCTTTTGTTCAAAAAAGCGTCGTCATCCTTCCAGTGATTTCATCATTTCTGCTTTGTCGTAGAAATGGCATTGTCATCGTTCAATGAATCAATAATCCCTCTTTTGTTCAAAAAAGCGTTGTCACCATTCCTGTGGTTTCCTAATCTCTCCGTTCTAAAAATGGCATTGTCACCGCTCCATGACTTACTAAACTCTCTTTTGTTAAAAAAAAAAGCGTTGTCACCATTCCCGTGGTTTCCTAATCTCTCCGTTCTGCAAATGGCATTGTCACCGTTCCATTACTTACTAAACTCTCTGTTGTTCAAAAAAGCGTTGTCATCGATCCAGTGAATTCCTGATATCTCCGTTCTGGAAATGGCATTGTCATCGTTCTATATGACTACGAATCCCTCTTTTGTCAAAAGTTGGAATGTCATCGCCCAAGTGATTTCCTAACCTCTCCGTTCTGGAAATTGCATTCTCATCGCTCCATGACTTACTCAACTCTCTTTTGTTAAAAGAATGCCGTTATCATTGTTCCAGTGATTTCCTACTCCCTTTTTGCAAAGAAAATTCTTCCAGTGATTTCCTACTCCCTTTTTGTAAAGATAAATTGGAAAAGCAAAATTCGAAGCATATTCACCTGTTACACTGGATCGGCGAGCGATAAATGCACTCCGTTCTGGAAATGGCATTGTCATCGTTCTTATGACTTTTTACTAATCCCTCTTTTGTTAAAAATTGCAATGTCATCGTCCCAGTGATTTCTTAATCTCTCCGTTCTGCAAATGACATTGTCATCGTTCCATGATTTCCTCAGCCCTATTTCGTTCAAAATGGCATTGCCGCCGTTCCAGTGATTTCCTAATGTGTACTACGTTCAAGAAATGGCACTGTCATCGTTCTATGACTTAGGTAATCCCTCTTTTGTTAACAAATTGCATTGTCATCGTCCCAGTGATTTCCTAACCTTTCCGTTCTGCAAATGGTATTGTCATCGTTCCATGACTTACTAAACTCTCTGTTGTTCAAAAAAGCGTTGTCATCGATACAGTGAATTCCGGATATCTCCGTTCTGGAAATGGCATTGTCATCGTTCTATATGACTTACTAATCCCTCTTTTGTTAAAAGTTGGAATGTCATCGCCCTAATGATTTCCCAATCTCTTCGTTCTGGAAATGACATTCTCATCGTTCCAAGACTTAATCAACTCTTTTGTTAAAAGAATCCCGTTGTCATCGTTCCAGTGACTTCCTACTCACTTTTTGTAAAGATAAATTGGAAAAGCAAAATTCGAAGCATATTCACTTGTTACACGGGATAAACGCACTTGTTCGATGAACTACGAGTTTCAACTGTTTATACACGTCTAGAAAAATCTCTAGTTGAGTGACCAGACAATTGAAAACTGCAACCCAATTAATGGGTTTCGAGTACGGGCTCACATTGGACCTAGTGTCTTGGATCTCACTTTCGTCCAAAATATCGAATTGTCATCATTCAAAAGTAATTTTCTAATCTACCTTTCGTTCCAACAATGGCTTTGTCAGCATTCCAGTGATTTTTAAATCTTCCTTACGCTCCAGAAATGGAATTGCCATCCTTCCACTGAATTTCTAATCTCCCTTTCATTCAAAAATGACATTATCCTTCTCCGATGATTTTCTAATCTCTTTCATTCAAACAATTGAACTATCATCCTTCCAGTGTTTCACAACGCAGGTTTTAAAATCGAGTGCCTAAGTATTCCTATTCAGAAAATCACCAAACGTTTCAGCAGCGCAAACAGCGATGAATATTACCTTGCTTTCTATCGCAAAATGAGGAAAAATAGTTCATTTTGCGAAGCATCTAAGATGCATGTTTAAGACATTTTTCTTATCCGCTAATCTATTTTGTGCATTTTTCTTCCCCACAAACATTTTGCGGATGTTCCTATGATGATAACAACATATGAGGCAAAATATCCATAATTGTGCCTCTGAATATTCAGAGATCATATCACACTCATAATAATTGTTCGTTGAAGACAATATACTTTTCCCCTTTTTTACACTAAGAGATTTCGAAAGGCAACAACACACTTCAAGCCTTGAAAATCTCCAATCAAACTCTCCCATGTGCTTCATGTTTACGTCAACCAAATTGCCAACATTGGATGTTAGCAACACAGTTCTCACCTGCACAAAAAAGTAACCCCTCTCAGTCAAGAAGAGAAAGGATAGTGATGACGGATGATGACAGGATCCAGACACCGAGGAGTGCCCTCGGGTGTCTGAAAAGAGAAACATAGAGTGTCCTCTATGAACATTCGTGTGCAGCCTGGAGACAGGAGCTGCAAATACGTTTATGCAACCTTGTTTTTTCCGTTGTCCTTTAAATGTCTATAAACGCTCATTCATCGAATCGCAAAAGAAACTTCTTGAACAACATATCCTGAACAGGCAAATCGCATACGATACCAGAACAGAAGGAACCCGAGTAGTGAGTGGCAACACACACTCGTATTTCCCTGGTATTCCCTTGGCTTGGTCTTTATTATAGGAAAATATTTGATGTCATATTTCCAAGGATTTTGGCTTGCAAAGCAACATCGATAATTAAGATGTCATGCCTGACACAGCCCAAGGATACAGTGAGCAGAGGTTTGTACTTTGCTTTGCTTTGCATTGCAGCCAGACAGCTTGACAGCCAGACAGCTTGTCTTCTAAGCGACGCCTATAGTTGCAAGTCATAGCACTAATTGCCTGCTGTTGTGGTCCTACGTGGTCGGTCCTTCGTATATCCCTACCAATGGGAATAAGACTTTGAAAATCAAAGCCCCATTACCATTGTTCCACTAATGTTCGCATGACTGTCGCCTATTTCGCCCCGGCAAGATATTTTCTTTTTAAACATGAGCGATAGTTGGGGATTTTTAGTCGCTCACAATTGAGCAATCTTGACAATTCAAATTTCGTCCTGACCAACAGCTGAAAATTATCGTTGACATCCGTACTATAAAATAAGAAATGGGTGGCAAAAATCGAAACCACAGTGGCATTTCCTCGCTTTTCTGGATTCTTCCGAGTGTGGTGATCTAGAGCGAAATGCGCAGATCAAAATATATATTTTCTTTTAATTGGACAGTTAAATTATCATACGTATTCCACCGTTTTCTGGAGAGGTTATAGGGTTTGGAATTGGCTGAAAAACTTTTCCTGATATAAAAGGTATATTTGTTTTATCTGGCAGTACCAAGCGTTCAGGTAGCAGACATCATTCCATTCGAATTCGAAACATTTAAACACAATTCAGAACATTTTATAAAACAGGACGGAGGCAATGGTTGCAATGGGTTTGCTCGATAAATATTGGTGCTTGTACAGCCACACAAAAATAACGACTCCCCAAAAGAGTTAAATGGGGTGTCCGACTTTGCGTGGGTCTTCTTGGAAAAGTTGGCAAACGTACATTTCGTACAAACATACAAATCATGCGATCATTCTAAAAGATCACATCTGAATCGTTGTACTTTACTGATGTACATTTACTTTCCATTTTACTTTCCATTAAATGTTCCATTACATCGTACATTCCCACCATTTTCATCTCTGTACTTGTTGTACTTGTTCATGGAACTTCACGTTCTTTCCATGTTCTATTGAACTTTTATTTATTAATTGTTTATAAGAATGTATTCTTACATTTATGGTACCCTCTGCGGCCCTATTCTCACGCTTGGAGCAACTCTAATTTGCAATGTTGCCAGATATGCTCCAACGCCTCATTTATTGGTGTCGCGGCACATTGTGCCACTGCATTCTCATCGGAGTTTGCTTAGCAGAACGCAGATTTATAGCACTTGTGTATGAGTCCTTCTGAGGACCCCGAAGTGTCAGGGCAGTTAACTTTTCCACACTTGGTGCTGAAAATTCTAGGTGTAGAGATATGCACGACGTGTCTGATATTTCCCGGCTGTAATCAGTGGAATTTTGCGATGGCTGGAAATTCTTTGGGGCAATTGGAATTCAGCGCAACACCAGCTGTGCCTAACCAGTTTGAGGACCCTTTCACTCGCACAGAGAATAGTTCTTGGAGCTCCCGTGATTTTCTCAAGCCAGCAGCTGTTAACTTTTCAGCCTGAGTTATAACCATCCTGAAACTCACCAGCATTCGCCAACACCTTTTGTTTTCATTAAATCTTATTTTCGTTTTAAAAAAACGCTTCGCATGACGTTATTCGTCCAATACACGAACAGCCAGGCATATTTAGTCCGAACCTCGTGGCGCAGTGGTTAGCGCATTGGACTCCCACCCAGGTGGACCGAGTTCGATTCCCCGTCGGGGCACGAAATTTACTGTGGCACAAATGGTGCATCCTCCCTGGGCGAGGCACAGTAAATGAGGTCGGAAAGAGAGACTTAGTGGCCAGTCTCTTAGTCCTTCGGATGGGACTTTAAGAAGGAGGTCCCGTGTACAGTATCACACTGCGCACGTTAAAGAACACCTAGCTCCAAGTCCAAGACAGTGGCTTGGCAGGTTACACAACAGAGAAGCCACATCTCACAAGTCGCACATCACTGCTCTGCAGAGCATGACTCACTCCGGGAAACCTGCGGGTTGGCGTGTATACGCCGGAAAACTGGTCCGAGTCGTTTCAGTTGAATGCAGAGCAGAATTGGGCTACGATTATGGGGCATAGTTCTCCTTGCGAGCCCAAGGTGTGTGCAACAAGGTAAAAGGTCGGACCACCAGCCGAATGGCTATCAGTCCATATGACTCCACGATGATTTGAACACCGCCGATCTTCCAACCAAAATGTTTCATCTTCACCTAAATTCTATCAGTTCATGTGATTCGCGGTCCTTTGTGTCAGTTTGAATTGACAGCCATCAAGCTAACAAACGCCCAGATATTCGTACTATATCATGCAATACAGTAAACAGCTTTTTCGAACACATTGCCCAGAACTTTGGGTACATCCAAGGTAGATGGGCAGGCTCCGCTTACTTACACTCCGTCCAACTACTTTGGATACATCCATTCATCGCTGAACGAAACAATGCGATCGCATGCATGCATGGGCATTTCCCGTTATGCGCTGAGTTGGGTCCGGTCAGGTCAGCTTTGGTTAGAATGGTTTAGGTAAGTTCTTGATTTATCTTCGAATGTGTCCACACACCAAATCTATCTTACCTCTTGATGCAGATAGGTCAAGATCCGAACAGATGAAAAATGTAAAGAACACTGTGTGGGCAATTTACCAAAGTTTTTGGCTCTTTTCAGCACAGAGAATTCGATCCAGAAGCGCGGAAGCTTCATGAGCCTCAGAGCATCTCTCTCATTTCATCAGAGAATTGTGCATTACTTCAATTCGGCTTCAAAAGTGATCCCTTACCTGCGCGCAAGCAAACCCCTCACCGCCTGGAACAATATGACGATGTGATGTGATTATCTGAGATGAGGTGAGTTGACAGAGATCCAAAGAAGACCTTGGAAATGCCGACGGAGAATATGAAAGTCTTGGGATGTGAAACAAATCACGTGCCTGACGACACGAAATGCAAATATTCTATATCGTTTATTCCATTGTCCGTGCAATGTATATAAACAATTCAATTCGATTTTGAAAACTACCGGTTGATGTTGATTTGGTAGTTTCGATTCCTGGTCGAATCACAAAACAATCTTCTGGAAGAGTATCCTGAGATTTGGTAGTCGTAGTGAAACAGAAGGAACCCGGGCAGCGCGTGATTATATTTTTCAGTCTTTCCATTCGCATGGACTTGTTTTTGCAAATGAAAAATGTTTTGTCATGCAGGTCGTATGCTTTGTGTCGAAAATAGCACTACTGATTCAACCTCTTATGCGAATTTTGAGCCTAAACTACAGCCCAGCCAAAAAGGTGTACCTGATGGTTTAAAATTTTATTTGTTTAAAGGTAGCTACCGTTCTTTCCAAACGAAGAACACTCTTCCAGATACCCAAGAGTGGGGCGGATAAGAGGCACTGCTTCACAAAACAGGCATGATTCAGAGATGATTCCAGAGGCAGGTGTGTAATTCCAGAGGCAGGCCTGTGTCAAACGGCTTCAGTGACATATTTTTAGTTGGACGCCTTGCAAAACGCTACTGCAATTTTGCAATGGCGCATGCGTAGAGATACCAATTGTTTAAAGAGAGGAGCACGTCTGAAACACTTGTTTCTGTCGCCATTAGAAAAGCGCATGGAAAAATCACGGGAATGCCTATCAGTTATTGTAAAGAGCTCTTTGTGGGGCAATGGGATCAGTCAATCAACCTACTTCATATATGCGATGAAGGGTTTATTGGATCCCAAGAGGATTCCGGTTGGGACACTATGGACACAGGGTTCACCCTGTCTGCATAATTAGTGTAGTGGCTATGGAAATTTCACGTCTTTTCGATAGCCTTTTTCACTGATCGCCTTATTCATTGATACCTGGAAGCCATTTTTCTTTCGACTGGCGAAGTAGACGTGCGCAAGCCTCAAGAGCATAATTTCGCATAGGCGTATGCACACCTGCATACCTCCATGACAAGGCTGCATTGTGCTCAGGCTACGAGACTCAGGCCAGCATTGGGGCTAGTGCGAACCCACATGTAGAAACCATTGTACAAACACGACTGAGTTTGCAATAATTTGATCGTATGTGCAATGCCTGCTTTTCTAAAATTTATTTTCACTTTACAAAGAATCCATTTTCCATGATGCATATTTGGCATTTCATGCTGGAAAGTCCGAATTCGTCGGCATAAATAAGGTGAAGGAAAGGGGTAAAGGTAAATGCTTGATCTCTCTACAATGGATATTTCGAGTAAGCGACCCAGCACAATCGATGACCATATAGGATCAAAATGCCATAAGGTAAAACAGAGACACACTTTATGGTGTTGCTCCTTGCATGCGGTATGTCCTCGCAAGTCTGTAGGTATATGTCGAAACGCAGGGAGGATAAAACGCAATAAAATGAAGTGTGAACAGCAACCGGCATCATTTTTGAAAGCTATTACGTGTAAAAGCTTGACGAGTTGGGCACCATCTGCAAATGCATGGGGATATTCAATTTAGAATATTTCGGCTGAGGTGACGGGTGACACATAACAGAGTATCTCATTAATGATGATGTAGACTTTAGTTTAGTCCATTGTTTTTTTTTCGAGCTTGATGATTTTACTTCCTTTGTTTCAGGTTTTTAGCCACTGTTCGACTTTTTCAGCTGTGCAACAGTGTTTTCTTACATCACATTCTGTCCATAGTTACCGCAATCGTACAAAACTTAAATCTATTCATGCAACACATCACTTGTGTTCCCTTTGGCGCAGGTATATGTCCCATCTCTTGAATTGAAACAGTTAGATTGCAGATATTGGATCGTTTTTACAGCTATACGATATACACAAAAGATCTGTCGTTATCGTGTTTTGGCTCTAAATGTGCTTAATGAGTTTCCCGTATTGCATTTAATTGAATCTCCATATTTTAGGAGTTGCCTTCTGTCAATGTGTGAATCAGAAGATCATTACCATCATCATGATTGCCATTATGAGCTGATAGCGATACAGCCGGTGACACGGCAAGGTGGGCCAAGTTGCCTGACAAACGCACAACCTGCAATCATGCAACACAAAGAGGCTAATTACGTGTAGGCCTATCGCAGAGAGATCAAATTTCTCCACTCATCATCAACAGATTTTAACGAAACTACATACTGAGACACGAGACTAAATTTTGAGTGGTTCAAAAACATAGCTCAGCTTACATAGGACTATAATTAATTTTCTTAGCATTCAAGAACAAAACAAAACGAAATATGTCAAACTGAAAAAAGTGTTATCCTGAAATAATTTAAAAGCAAAGTCAAGCTAAAAAGTGAAGGCAGATGTTTACCTGAAAAAGACAACTAGTAGATGTGGAGCAAAAATGAAAAAGTTGATGAAGTTGATGATGCACCTGAAACACAAGAAGATAATGATTCTGTTCCCTAAAACGAAAAAAAGAATTTGAATAATTGAAGAAGTGCATTTTTCTGAAACCAGATAAAACAGATTTATCATGGAAAATGAAATTAAAACTGGAAGAATGAGACAATTACGCAAACGTTCAAAGACCAATTAGTGAAGACGATTGTTTGTGATAATAACAAAATCAAGGCATAAGGCGAATGGAGAGCACTGAAACAATCGAAACAATCTATTTGCTAAATATGAGCGAAGAGTTCAGGCAAAAGTTGTGAAGGGCAAATGGTCTGAACGGAAGAATAACTCCGACCAATAAAATTAGGCTTTACGTGGAGGTTACAAAAACCCAGGATTTAGAATGCGCGGAAGCATTGTGTTCTAACGCGTTGGTGACCTGTGAAGCCATGTTCCATTCACGGATGTTCATTGGGAGGAACGATAAATGACTGACGTCTTTACGGCAACATATTTGCCTTGTCTTTAACTTGTGTTCATCACGGGAAGCAAAAGACGGAGTTTAAAGAAGGACTTTCAAATCGGAGAAGTGACGGCCACCAACCAAGATCCACAGCAAGCCTAGGGCTCCTTTGTCTGCTCAAAGGTTTGCCAGCCAAGCCCTTTTCCCATTTCAGAAGTCTGTCAAGTTTCCCAAACCGGCTAGTGACGAATCGCGCTGCTTTATTCCGAATCCTTTCAATTGCTTCGACTTCTCGAATCTTGTATGGGTCCCAAACAGCGTGTAATAATTCGATAACGTGGCCAACGAGTGAAAATTAAGCGGCTGTTATTGTCGACGGGTACTCCAGACTGATATAAGGATCATGCCACTCTGGATGCAGCAGAACAGGCAGCAGGAATGTTTCCTTTGATCATACGTCCGAAGGTTTCTCAGCACAGGTTTCATCAATAGCGTCCCTAAGTACTCCTCTATCAGCGCAGGTTTCAGAACGCAGACGGAAATGAAAACTTTATCATAATTTTATCACAAAATAAAGAAATAAAATGTTATTTTCCAACGCATCCAAGATACGTGTGATGCCAAATTTCGGTCATTGCGCCTCTGCCTGTTCCGAAATCATATTTCTCTCTCCATCCTCATACGCAGATGTCTACAGATGCTACTTTCAGAGTGCGTGAATGTCTACTATCAAGCTCTTCCTTGCGCTTCGTGTTTACATCAACCAAATTGCAAACATTGCATGTTTAGCAACACAGTTCTTACCTATGCGCAGAAAAGTAACCCCTCTCAATCAAGTGCTGAAAGGAGAGTGATGACAGATGATGATACAATCCAGACACCGAGGAGAGCCCTCGGGGCTGTCTGCGAAAAGAGACAAAAATATGTCCCTCTCCGTGAAAATGGGTTATGCAGCCTGGAAACAGGAACTACAAATGCGTTTATGTAACCTTGTTTATTCCATTGTCCATTCAATGTCTATAAACAGGCAGAGGTCGAATCACAAAGCAAACTTCGTGAGCAATATTCCTGAACAGGCAAATCGTAAACGATACCAGAGCAGAAGGAACCCGAGTTGTGAGTGGCAACACACAGTCATATTTCGCAGGTTTTTCCTTCGCTTGTTGTTTAATGAGTTAAAAATTTTGGTGTCATATTTCCAGGGATTTTGGCTTGCAAAGCAACTTCGGTGATTAAGATGGCATGACAGGCACAGCCTAAAGAACTCAATAGACATTGGCAATTTACCTGGTTCGGAGACACTGCGCCGGGGTTTGTGCTTTTCCCTACAACAATCCAGCAACTTGCCTTCTAAGCGAGGCCAATGGTTAATTTTCATGATACTTTTTCCTTTTGTAGTACCAATGCGAATATCGGTTTGAAAAGCAAAGCCTGGTAACCACAGTGATCTACAGGGTGAGGCAAAAGTCACGCACCAGATGGACGTCTTCAAGATGACGTTTTTGTTTTGTCTTTTGTTATTTTTCTAGGGCTAAACGAAAGTTCATGGTGCTATAAAACATGGTGTTAACACTTAATCAGCGAATTGAACGTGTTTTATTAGTGGGCCAAAATCAAGTCACCCACGGCATGTGACGTTTTCCTTCTGCGCCGTCCAGAACTGCCACGGTCGTCTAACTGTCGCAAGGTTGATCGCGGAGTTCAAGGAAACCGGAAGTGCAGGAGATGCCCCGATAAGTGGCAGGCCGCTAACGGCGACTGATCCGGATTCCTCTACAGATATTTTGGCCACGTTTCAACGCACACCAATCAAATCGCAAAGGAAATTTGCTACAGAGGCCAGTAGTAGCCAGAGATCAGTCGGATGAATACTCGAAAAGAACAAGTACCTACTTCCCTGACAAGTGCCAAATCGTCTATGGCATGATACCATAAAACCATGTCGTCCGGCTCGATTTTTCATTGTAGGGCAATTGAATCCTTGGAGGCTGGCGTGCTGGACCCCAGTGCAATTGTGTTTGGGGACGAAGCAGCGCTACATTCCAACGGCACGGTCAACAGGCACAACTGCCGTCATTAGTACCCCGAGAACCCGCATTGGACGCTTGAATGAACTGCTATTCTCTCATCCAATACCTAATTGAGGCAGGAAGTGCATTTCCAGCTTGATGAACGGGTCCTGCGGTTTGCGGCTTCAGGCTTGGCAACTTCCGCAACGCAATCTTGAGGCCTTTTTACTTCGCAGGAAATGTCAACGGCCAAAGCCACTTGACCGTGCTTCGCGACAACTGCATCCCGGCGTCACGAGCCCTTCAAGAAGATGACGAAATTTGATTCATGCAAGATAGAGGTCCAGTACGCTACACCCAGATTGTGCCCAACTACATCGACGCATAATTCCCAGGTAGTTGGATCTGACATGCTGGACCCGTGGACTGGCCGTCTCGTTCCCCGGGTTTGAACCCCATAGACCCATACTTCCTCTGGGGACATCTAGTTTGTGGTTTTATGAGCACCGGCCAAGGAATCTGGCAGAATTCACAGCCGAATGCTCAGCGATAACCCATGATGCCACTCGCACCACCGTCGAGGCCTGGGAAGGAAAACTGGGCTCTTGTATTACAGCTGAAGGCCAACAGTTTGAACACTGACCAAAAAGCAAGTCGATCCCATTTGGTGCGTGACTTTTGCCTCACCCTGTATATAAGTGGATGCATATCATAATAAGGCGACAATGCGTGCCGCCGTACTCCTGCCATGGGCGACATCAGTAAGGCAGAAAGAACGTCTGTGCCTGTCAGGCGCCGCTGGCTGCTCACTGCGAAGTTGTGCGCCGTCTCATGCAGGTGGCGCATGTGCTGGTTCTTGGCAACCAAACGACGCTCTGCCAGAGTTTCGTTTTCGTCGAGGTCTTCTCGTCCTGTGGCACTTTCTTCTCATGGCTTCAATGAAGTCAAGTCAGCCCGTTCTCTTTCCATCTTTTCCCTTTGATTTAAATTTTCGCAAAAATGATTTTCTGGCTTGCAACGGAAGAAATGAAGTCAGGTGTTGTCTCGTGCATCTTCGATTTTCCTTTCTGTCTCATGCCCAAGCCCAGGAGTGCCGAGTGAAAGGCCATGCCATAAGTTTTGCGGCATGGCCTGGCCTGGCCTGAATCATCCACAGTTCATTCTTCTCTTTGCGGCACAGGAGAATTATCAACTGCGTCGAGATTCATCAGCAATTTCTGTCGAAGCTCAATTCTGTTACAATTCCACGTTTTCAAAAGGTGGCACTTTGCAACCCCCTCCCAAGGACCCCTGCAGGGAAGTCATTCCTTGTTTGTGCAGAGGGGGTGTACCCGGAAACCCCCCGGGAACAACCCTGAACGGTCACCCAGGGCCGTCCGTTTCGGAGATACGGGCCCTTGAAAGTGGGGGACACCCTGAAAAACAGGGAACGACCCTGAAAAACAGGGAACGACCCTGAAAGTCAGTGAAGGACTTGGAAATCTGCCGGGAACGATCCTGAATTTAATCGGGCATACCCGAAAACCCCTCTGGAATTTTTTTCCCGGCAGATTTGCAAGTCCTTCTTACAGGTTCGTTCCCTGTTTTTCAGGGGGTCCCCCACTTTCAGGGGCCCGTATCTCCGAAACGGACGGCCCTGGGTGACCGGTCAGGGTTGTTCCCGGGGGGTTTTCTGGTATTCCCGATCTAATTCAGGGTCGTTCCAGGCAGATTTCTGAAAAATATAGAAATTGAGGGTCATTCCCTGTTTTACTAAACACCGTCCGGAGGGTGTCGCAAGCGAAGAGGTGGGGGTGGTCGAAATATCCATCAATCCCTTGGACTTCCTGCTCGCCTCCACTCCACTCCAACCGCATCCCTAACCCCGCGGTCAATTGCCATTCTCCCCGCATGTTCCTGCGTGAGCCCATTTCCACATTCCAATCAAACTCCCCGGAATTGCGAAGATGGATTCCTGAAGCCGACTCCTGCGGCAGTCGCCAGTCGCCGTGAGCGAATGGTCGAGGGCAACGTGCTGGAAACACGGAGGTTGCATTGGGTTCGCACCCTGCCAAGAGTAGTATATCGTAGAAAATATTTTGAAAAATACTGACATGAACTTTTTTGTCACATATGTGGGTTGACACCGCGCAGCAGGTTGACCAGGGGCGGATTTTCCCGACCTTTGAGCAAATTTATAGGAAGACGACTGCAAAGCGATGCGTCAGACCAGATGGCAATGTCAAAATGGGGGGGGGTGAAACATCCAATATTCGCCCCAAAGAACCGCCCCCTGAGGTTGACACCAAGTAGTGTTGACATCACGCAGTTGGTTGACACCCAATGGAAAGTGGGCTGCGCAGCCCACTTTCCATTGGGTGTCATGACACCACACAGGATGCATTGTTCTTCTTTTCGCTGGGTCTTATGGACTGATAACCCTTCGGCTGGTGGTCCGGAGGTACACAGGTTGACACGCATGCAGTTGGTTGAAACAGTCCATGTGGTTGACACCACACGGTGCTGACACCAGACAAAGGTGGGCTAGATTTGGTCAGTAGGTTGGAATGGATTCGTTTTAGATGCTTTTTTTTTTATTGGAACGCACCGTCGAAATTCTGGCGAATTTGTTTGGAATTTGGAAATTCGCATCAGACGAAAGCCAAATAAACATAAACGCAATGAGGAGGCAAACGCGCTGCCGGAATCCCTCTATTTCCGGACAACTTCCCAAGTTGCGTGCCAGATTTGGATGTTCCAATTCCCACAAAAGATGTTCACTTCATTGACTTCAAATATAGCGAGATAATTTAGTCACGCTGCTCAACTTAGATGCCACTTATGCTTGCTATATTTATCTCCAGAACTTTATGCAAAATTTGATCTGCACATCTTTGAAATCTGATAATTAGTTCTCGAGAAATCACGTTTTCAAAAAACCTCCTTTTTCGAAAATCGCCAGAATGCATGCAGGAGAATAGCAACAGAACAGCCTTTTGCCTTACTGGTGGCGCCCAGCAGAGCGATTGGGCGACACGCTCTCTCCTCCGCAACAATGCTCCATGATCCTCTTCCATTTAGTTCTACTTCCATGGGTAACCATTATTCGCCTAATGTTCGCATGCTGGTCTCCCGTTTCGTCCAGGCAAGATTTGCTCTTTATGTATGAACAATATTTCCTCAGTCTCAATTGAGCACTCTTGACAATTCTAAATTTCTTCCCGACAAACAACAAAACGCCGTTCCGACCACGGGTTTTGTTTTTCATATCCAACACCTAGGCACAATTTTCTTCTGAATTCATTTTTTCCAAAAATAATAAGAGAATGGAATTCCCTTGACGCTCCATCTCGGTTGTTTCCAAAGCACTCCTGAGGCACTTCCCCCAAAAAAAGAGCTATTTTGGATTTCTCTCCCCATTCATTTAAATTACGTTCATCACCGTTACGGGAGCGATTTCTCCTGTGTTTCACGCCTTATTCATCTGCTTCCATTTGTTTTTAATTAGAGAACTTGTTGTTTTGTTTTGTTTTTACTCAATTTGACGTTGTTTTAAACGGATGTATAGGTACTTTGGAGCGGTGTGCTCCCTGCCCCCAAAATTCTTTGGTGCTGTATTTTTTGAAATTAAATTAAATTAAATTAAATTAAAATTAAACTGAAAATTAACGTTGACATCCCTAATGTTAACTGGGGAAGGGGTTGCAAAAATCGCAACCACAACGTCATATCCTCGCTTTTCCGGTCTCTTCCGAATGTGATGATCTAGAGCGAGATGCGCAGATCAAATTCTAATTTCTTTTAATTGGATGGTCAATTATTATACGTTTTTGCAGTACCCTGCTGAGTTTCTCTCGGATTTGGAATTGGCTAAGATACTGGTTTCCTAATTTAAAAGATATGTTTGTTTTATTTGACAGTACCAAACGTTCGAGTAGCAGATATCACTCCAATCAATGTCGAAATCATTGCTAGGATCGACATAGGACAGATGAAAACCGTTAGATTTCTCCGGCGATTTCAATCCCAATCGCACATTTTGCTTCATTTCTCAGTCGCTGATGAAAGCTTTAAAGATGTTGGTGTATGTTCCACGATCGGGGACACCCTCTCGCAATAAAAAAATCTTTACTTGCTTATTTTGTCTAGAGGAACCACAAATATGCTCCTAGATTAAAATTAAAAAATTTCAAAATGGTTCTAAGTCTTAGAGGCTTAATCCCGCACACCTACTGAAAGGGGTGACTGAAATCCACTTGAATCCCTGCTGGGGTTTTCCTCTAACTCATCTCGAAGATCTAGATCTGCACACAATACACACTAATGCAAGGAGAAGCTGGATTTTCATATCAAACATTTCGGTAACATCTCAGTTGCCAGGTTCCTGTTTCGATTTTACGTTGGGGCAACGCCTGACCATACACCGTGGACATGTGTCTTCAGGACCAAAACAATTTTACCCTTTTAAAGATTGCGGTGGGGGATTTTGCTGTGGTTTATCCCCACTTCTGTGAGAAAACAGTAAAGGGAAATGGGTTTAAACAGGAAAATTTACAACAGGGGGGCTTTTAAACAGGTAACTTTTCGGTTTTTAAAATCGGAACCCAATCGGAAATTCGGTACCAATCAAGGTAACAAAATCCAGGTACCAATTCCCAGGTTTCCAAAGGTAAAAACAAGGACAATTAGGACAAAATTTTCCGGCCAACTGTACATTGAACTGGAAACATCGCCAGCTCGAAGCGTAGCTCAGATGATCAGCCTACTCATGCAGTTTTTCCCAAATGCGTGCTACTGCCGTCTCGTCTCCCTTCGCACTTTACTGGTCCAGACTGCTTCGAATGCAAGGAACTTCCCCCTCCTTTACGCAAGGCAAGGCATCGCCACCTGCATTGCAGATGTAGCGCCCTTCAGAAGGAGAAAACCGGGACACATTGCCTTCAATGGTCCACCCTTGGGAAACCCCCCTTCCCCTTTTTTTGGGTTTTGGGGTAGGAATTTCTTCCTCCCCAAAAATTTCGCCTCCGGTGTGCAATGCAATTGGGGAAAATTTTTTCCCTTTTTTTTTTTTTAGGGATCCAAAATTTTTGGGCCCCTTTCCCCCATTTTTTTTTTTGGGGGAAAAAAAATTTTTTTTTTTTTGAAAATTTTTCCTTTCCCAAAAATTTTTTTTCCCCCCAAACCCCAAAATTTTTTAAAAGGGGGAAAAAAAAAGGGCCAACCCCTTCCCCGGGGGGTTTGTTTAAAAACCCCAAACCCCCGGGCCCCCTTGGGGGGGTTGGGGGAAAAAAAATTTTGGGGAAAAGGGTTGGGGAAGTCCAAAATAAAGGGCCCAAAAAAATTTTTTTTTTTTCCCTTGAATGGGAAAAAAAAAATTTTTTTTTCCCCCGGGGGGTTTTTTGCGGGGAAAAACAGGTTTTTTGGCCAAAAAACCCCGGGAAAAGGGGAAGGAAAAGGGGCCCCCCCTTTCCCCTTTTGGCCCAAAACCTGGTTTTTCCCTAAATTTTCCCGGGGCCCCCCAAATTTAACAAAACCCCCCCTTTTTGCATTTGAAAAAATTTGGGGAAAAAAAAACCCCTTTTAAACCCAACCCCGGGAAAAAAAAAATACTTTAAAAAATTGGAAAAGGGGCCCCCTTTTCCCCCAAAGGGGGGTTCCCCTTTTTCCCCCCCCTTTTTTAAAAAAAAAACCCCCCCCCAAAAACCTTTTTTTTTTCCCCCTTTTTTTTTTTTCCCCCGTTTTTAAAAATTTTAAAATTTTTTTTAAAAATTTGAAAAATTTTTTTCCCCCCCAAATTTTTAAAAAAATTTTTTTAAAAAAAAAAAAAAATTTAAAAAAAAAAAGGGGGGTTAATTTTTTGGGGAAAAAAATTGGGTTTTTTTGCCGAAAAAACCCAAATTTTAAATTGGGGGAAAAATGGTTTGGGTTTTTTTTTTTTTTTTTTAAAAAAAAAATTTTTAAAAAAATTTAAAATTTTAAAATTTTTCTGGTCCGTGCCACAGCCTTTGTGGGACCGGAGGTCGGACGACAAGACACTGATGATCCTCGATCGTGTCGAAAGATTGACTGTTAGTCCGAAAATAACCTGGCATCATCGCCGCAGATGCCAGTGGATGAAAATCTTGGCGAATTCCAGCTTTTAACCCTTGTACTGCTGCGTGAGAAAAGGTTTCTGCCTGTCCCGGTTTGCGTGGGGGCCCACTTCTTGACGGTGATGGTCATCAGTGCCACATGTGGCCAATCGTATCCCTCGTCTTGGATATGGTGGCGAATGGATGCGCAAGAGCGAACTGCACCACAGCTTCAACTTCTTCTGCTGTTGTTGCCCGATGCCACCTCTGCATGTTGCGCCATAAACTCGTCCAGATTCGTGAAACCTTGCAACGATAAGTCGGATTGATTCAGTCGCCAACTATGTTGCTATGTGAATCTCCAAGTTGCTGGCCTCCATCAGGAACATCCCAACAAATATTCCTTTCTGAAACCGGAACTTCCCTGCCACGAGCAATTGCTTCTTTTTCAAAAATACAATACATACACTCGTTGTCAGTGGATCGGATCGGACTTGTCGTGCCCATGCCCGTGAAAAATACATAATTTGAGGTTCAGTGGCTCCACCTGGTTGACGCACGTCTGCCGGTTTGTTATCTCGGACATCGATAGATTACCAATCAGTCAAGCATAAACTCTTTTGCTCTTTATCTTCCTTGCGGCAAATTTTTTGTCGAAAGCGAAAATCAAGCTACAGCTGAAACTGGTATTTCACTGGCTGGTTCAAAAATACGAGAAGAACTAATCGCATCACAAAACCCAAATCAAACAAAATAAATTTTTATCCGTACCGTCACAGAAGCAAGAATGTCTCCAAAGAGAGTTAAATGGGGTGTCAGATTTCATCAGGACTTCTTGGAAAAGTCGGCAAACGTACATTTCATGCACGCATACACTTCATGCGATCATTCTATTAGGATCACAATATGAATCGTGGTTTTTTTCGGGATTTACTTTTGATTGGTATATTCTATTAAATAATGTTCTATTAAAAAATAGTGTACATTCCCTCCATATTACACGTCTTTCGTTCCATGTTCCATTTAACATGTAATTTTTAACTGTTAATAAAATGTGCACTCTTATTTGCAATGTTGTCACATTTGCTCCATCGCCTCATATTTGGTGTCCAGGCACATTTTACCACTACATTCTCTGTGGGGTTTGTTTAACAAAAATAGAAAACGCACTAACAAAAATAGGAGCAATACCTGTACGGTAACACCACATTATCGTCAAATACTGTCACAAATGACCTGGTGACAGGACAAACACACACAAAGATATCAGGACCAGTTATGGCCTCGTCAATCATTAAAAAAAAAGCGCAAACAAAACACCAATCAACATGTGCAATCAAAAAGTCGGAAAAAAAAACTCAAGTCAGAGGTGCGACGCCGAGGGAAATGCGAGCATGGGAGATGAATTTTGAGGTCGAGGGGAGACCATTCCAGTCCCTGATGGTTTTAGGAAAAAATGAATTGAAGATCACATTAGTTTTAAAAATTGGAGCAGAAACAGCAAGGCCATTGTCTGTTCGACGTTGACTGGGTTTGATAGAATAACAGTTCGGCAAACTAAAGTTAAGGGACTTGGAAATAATGTCGCAAAACAGGTTTAACCTATGCACCTTCCGTCTAGTTGCCAATGGATCAAGGTTCAAATCATGCAAAAGTTTGGTTACGCTGACATCACGTGAGTAGCAACCTGTTATCATACGAGCCGCTCTTCTCTGCACAACCTGGAGTTTGGAAATAAGCTCCTGACTTGTTGGATCCCAGACTGCTCCGGCATATTCAAGGATTGGTAAAACAAGGGACAAATAAGCTTTTAACTTAGCCTCTTGGGAGGAATAACGCATGGTTCTCCAAATGAATGAGAGTGTGCGACTTGCTTTTGAACAGGTGAAGTTGATGTGATCTTTCCAGGATAAATCATTGGAAATATATACACCAAGGTATTTGAAGAGGCTGACATTTCTATGGGCTGGCTCTTAATCAGATAAGTTACATCCCTGCGAGCTGTTGATGAACGGTTGCAGAAAGCCACAGATTTGGTTTTTG